>JAANSM010000614.1:0-25718 GCA_036850725.1 Orchesella villosa | reverse complement strand
TCAACATAGAACGAGTGCCGTTCTCCAAGAATATCTCATGATTGGGTACAAACCAGAAATATGGAATAATAAAACAATTGGGGTAAAGCTATAAATTAACTGTTAATCGCAGTTTTACATCAGCTTAGATGATAATATATGTAGAAAGTAACCTTTTTAATTCATCGCTTTTTCTTTCACCGTCACTGGTTAGGTTTTTGAGAATTTGACCCTAGTGATTTTCGATGAGGTGGATAATATCGATGACTCGGCTGTGCAGGAGCCGGATTTAGTTCATCAAAACTTGGAAAAAGAATTATACTGGAAATATATTAAGTGTGCACTATGCTACACATTCACTGGCTAAGCAGGATTGCTTTAGTTTGAATTATATTCTCACCTAAAATTTTATCAATTTAAAAATTACATAGTTCAATTTTGAATGTAGCTCAAGCGGCGTATTTCCATTGATGACTGTAACAAACACAACAATGGTACAGGTATCCGAATTCACAACAGCCCCCCACGACAACATAAGTTTGCATGCAGTTTACAAGGCGAAGGATTACTCATTCGTAACCGGTATTACCACTGGATGCTACGTTTGAGCTCCCTGGAAATACTAGAGTACTTCGGAAATCAAAGTCAATCATTGAGTTTCAATCATGTAAATCTTTCGTTTTGGCAATGAGGCATGGCATGCCTATATTGTAAACCTGTCATACGTCATTGAATGTACTAATCTTCTTCACGTTATAATAGTTTCCTTATGGCGATGGAAGTTAAGCGACAAAGTCGCCACATGGGAGGAAATACTGGCAAAGACGGATGCAGATATTCCTGCTCCTTCTCTACCATCAGCATCAACGCCTACAAACTTGATGGAGCGAATTGATAACCCATGCACGAAAGATTTATGTACGTCGAAAAGTATAAAATGATTAAGAAACTAGTTTCCCCATTGAAGCTATAATATAAAAATATAAATTGTCTCTGTTCATTCCTAGTTCTTGTACAACTGTTCCGAAAAGAGATAGGGCTCCAACAAAAAGCAGGTTTACTTGTCCTCACCGTTAATACAAGCGCAGCTTAATGAATCTTGGTTTTACGATATGACAAGCAGTGACCAACAATGTAATCTAACAAAAGTTTATATGAAAATACTTTTTAGTTTAAATAATTTGCATTTCGCTGGTGACTCAAGAAACGAAACCATTTTTAGGGGCAACAGAAACCGTGGAACTACTAACGTTAACAAATGACCACTTCGTAGTAATGACGGACCACGACCTTTGGGTTTCTGAAAGTACTAACGTCAGCGCAATAGAAAATATGGCAAAGAAAATGACTGAAAGACCCACTCTTTCTTATAAGAAGGCGAGTCCTTGCTCCAAGCTGAAGGATAACATAAACTGTTTTGATCATAGTGCTACGCCGGTAAGCTTTTTATAAAAAAAATTAATAAATTTTAAGTTACGTTAGATATCTTAGTTGGAACTTTCATTGTCAACTGTAAATTCTTCCAGAAAACTTCTCATAAATTGTTCTACAACCCAGTCTGCTACCTCTATCAATTTCCCCACAACGGTATGTTAATAAAAGTTTTTTGTATGTTCCAAACAATGAATGATGAAACGAACAATATTGTAACAAATGTCTCACTTTTGTTTGTTCAGATGACTTCTTAATTTTTGTTGTGGATGGCACCAATGATACCACAGCGGCTAACGGGGATTACCCTAGAGGACATGGCTTCACCATTGTCTACGCAGCAGATCCTTACACAGAGTGGAAAGTTTTGTTTGCAAATGTGAATTACTACAACAAACTCAAGTCAAAGAAACGATTCTATGTGAAGGACATAGTGGGAATATTTTTCAATCATCATTTGAGGCATTTTGATTTGACCTTGAAACTTGAAGAAATTGGGGTAACTTGTAATAAAATGAACATTTAGTTGGTGCAATGCAAGTAGCTTGAAATTCATTCTAATTTTAGTAATACTGTCAAATGTAGGCAGCCAATCCAATTGCCACATTTACAAGAATTGCCTTGCCACACCTGCTAGATTCTGTTGATGGTTATGGACACATTGTTGAGGAAGATGTGGACATCCTCAATCCAGGAAATCAAATACTGAAGGAGCTCAGCATTATGGATTCTAACGGTTTTGTTAACTTTGACTTTCCTCCAAGTTTCCAAATGACGAGTGTTGTATTGAACGTGGATACTAATGATGTCTTCTTTTTGGGAAATCAGTTATGGATTGCAGAACAGGGTTTGTTAACAATTACAAACTTCGCCAATAAATATTATGATATTTCTCAATTACAAACTTTCTTATTTTGGCTAAATATAGGAGGTCCATTTGTTTACGTCTCCCTAAATGGTTTTCAAGGAGCAAAGGACAATGATTGGATTTGTACAAAACAGGCTGCATCTGCCCCTACTTCCACCTCCTCCAGCAACTCCTCCACCATCAGATATTATTCGTGAGTGTAGTTTTAATCATCCGGACCGGACTTTCATTTGCATGAATGGGAACAGAAAACTAATGTTTGCAGGAAGAATCGGCGTAAGTTTACCCCGAAAATACTGTTTTCTTCAGATTCAGTTAGAGAATATATGGCACAGTTTAAAAAATAAGGTTTTATTTTTCTTCAGACATTATACAGCCCAATCATCATTGAAGTTGACAAAATACCAGAACTCATTCAAGCACAACGAGTTCACGGTTGGCCTAAGCAATACTTTTGCGATTTGGTACAGAAAAACTCTGTGTTTGTATCTGCTTTCTCCGGAAATATACTCATGTGGTATATTAATGAACCTGGGACTTTGGCTGCTGCTCAAATCCCTGCGATTTCAAGTGTTGATCCGAAGTGCACTCCAGACTCTCAAGAGCCGATAGTTTGTGAAGTTTTGCAATATTGGAAAAACGAAGGTTGCACGGCCCAAGCAAGTCCTGACGAAAAGGCAGAGTTTCGCTTGCTTTCCATTGAACCTACTGACCTCACTCAACGAACAAAAAGCTCTGATGGGCCACTAGTACCTTATTTCGTGGATGCAAATGCTGTCACCATGTTTGAAGGGATTGTTCCTGATAAACCGGCAGGCATGCCAATACCCCTTCCTGGTTCTGCAACTCAACTAGATCATCCTATTTACTTTAGTGAAGCAAATATTGGCCAAAATATTTTCTGTCACAATTATGACTTGTAAGTATGGAAAATGAAAAGCAAATCATTGTCGTTAGCTTAAAAATATGATGCTAGTGGATTATTAAGACAATGTGATTCACGGTTTATTTTTATAGGCATAAAGAAGATGGGAATAACGTATTTTTGCAAAACAATTGTCAGATCTTTGTCCGTCATATTAAGACTAGTAAAAGATTATTTGGATGGATTTAGAAGTTGTCTGTACGGCACGGTCAGTAAAAATCCTCCGTTGCTTCCGATTCCAGCGGATATTGTTGTTCTTCAATTTGCCTGGTCAAACAAGGCGTTTATAAAAATTGATGATGGTAATAGCTCTCTTAAAACTCATTACAACTTATAAATTAAGACACCAGTTTTCTATTTATTATTAGAAAATCTAAGCTGGAATGAACTTGGTCTGTGTTATATTCTAATTTGATTGTGTTCTTTGTTGTTAGTCTACAACGTACCACCTTTTTCCTTCTCAGTTGAGCACATTGGCCAAACTCTGTTCCTCCCAGGGAATTTCAGTATTTTACTTTCCGGTTTTCCTAAAAAGAGTTCTCTTGGCTCAGGTCCAGATTACTCCATAATGGAAGGCTACACAACACTCTACAGTCAGTTTGAGCGACGGCTCGTTTACAACGCTTTCTACGCATACCTCATGGACTTGAGTACCCAACGGTTTCGAGATATACACATGGCGTTGCAAGAGGAAACATATAAGGCAGAGGAGAAGCGGCTTGAAGATATTGACAGGGAAGGCAAAGAGTTAGAGGCGAAACGGATTGCAGAGAGAGATGAAATTCGACGAATTTGGAGTTTAAGTCCATGGAGCAAAGATGGTACTGGAAACACGATTAAGATTTTTGAGGAGGATTATCCCAGACCTTATGAGAGTCGGAAGAGTGTGGAAGATCGGTTGTTGAAAGTTGAAAGTAGTGAAAGGCATAAAAAGTTGGAGCATCTGACGCCACGTAATACTTGCAAAGAGATATGATTATGTTTTTTATTTCAGCATTTTTAAAATGTATTTCTTCATTAATATTTTAATACTTTTCATAGAACCAATCGTACCAATCACTCCTGCTCCCGCTGGAGATTTGGCGAGTAACATGTATGTGCCTTACTTAGATAGAACGGTTTGGCATTTTAAAGAATCAGAGTGCAACTACATCCTTTCTCTATCCGACAACAAAGTTTTAAAAAGTCATGGAGGTCGATTCAGCCTTGATTTGCATGACAGTATGTCGTTCGAAGTTAAATTGAGGTCGACCACTGCACGTATGAATGCATATTTATAAAACAAATATAGCTATAAAAGAAGTTGAAATTTTAGGACCCACTAGCATACATCTATTTAAATCCTTAAAATTATCATTAAATTGTGTACGTTTTAGTCGGAAGAATCATGTTATATCGGCCCATGTTAGCTATAACAAATTCCAACCCAAACATCCTCCTCGTTGAGAAGAACAACTCGCTTTCACGCACATTCCAAGCTGTCAATATATTTTTGACGCCGACTGGACTAAGAACAGGGGTCGCAGTTCTGACCGTTAGGTGCATTGTCAACTCTTTGCAATGTAAAGAAAGTACTTCAATCACGTTCATTGTTCAAGTGCACAGGGACTTTGGTCGGAGGCTTCATGTTACCTACCCGTGAGTTCGAATGGGGCATTATGATACTACTTTGTTTATGATAAGGTTTTTTTTTGTTTTTAGTATATATTTATGGTACATATCAACTAAGCAAACTGATAAACTTTAAAATAGGATTGCAACTTGTAAACCAAACCCTGAAAAGGGAAGATACCCTAGACCATGGGCGGTTGAACACACTGGGTGCATAAAATCTGAGGATGATACTCAATGAAAATGTTGAAGAGGTTGTTCGATATCACATTGGAAGACGTCATGTGGCATACGTTACCCTTCCACCGAATTATCGTCCTCCATCTTTCAGGCAAAATATGATGATGATATTGAAGTATTTATTTACTAAAATTATTATTCTTTTATCTTGAACTGTTAAAATTGTATTCATGCAGAGGGGCTGATATTCCTTTGACCAAAAATGTTTACAATGCTGACCCAAGCAAGCCAGCATACAAAGCGTGGTACAAAATTAGCCAGGATTCCATTGAATTAACTCAGGTGAGTTAGTGAATTGACACAATGTATCTAGTATATGCAACAAGGTATTCCAGGAAGAAATTACGAATCCGGTTTTTGTAGTGCAAGAACAAGAAGAGCAAAAGTGAGTGCGATTGCAAACCAAATGATCGACTATCAGACGACGAGTATTACTCTGAATGCAAAGAGAAAGTCTATTTCACCCGACGAACTGGACCAGGAAATACCAATCCATATTAGTCTTGAATACGATCGAATTATGAAGGAGGAGGATCAGTTTGTAGAATTTTTCACTCCAAAGCTGAACTGGAGCATCACAATTAAGGAGATAAATGGACGAACAGAATGGCGTATTTCGGAATCCGACTCCGCCTACATCCTTAAGATAAATGAGTTGGAAGAGCTGAATGGAGGGAAACGACATTATGATATGGAGGATGTGAATATCACTCTCTTAGGCACAGGCTTGTTTCATTTTAAGGCTACTCTCGGCAGGGTTGAAAGTTTTGATGAAGTCTCAGGCCACTTTATCCTATATGCGGATCCCAATGAACTGAATGACATTCACATGTTTATCATCTTGTTGGTCACGCTCACCCTCTGTTTTACGTTGGTTTTCCTTGGATTTCTCGCTGTGCGACAGAGGCTATCTTCGCAGCTTCCACTTCAGCCAAAATCTCACATGAAAAAGCTAAAGGGTAAATTGACTATAAACCTACATGCAGATTATATTTATGCTGTTGTACAAATGTCATTACCCGTGTCAACTTTGTGTCATTTCAGTCTTGTAATGTGTACAAGTCAACTTGACTTGTGATTCCGGGATATAAAGTAAAAAACTGAAAATTGTGTTAATAGATTGTAATTTAAACGCTAATTGTTCAGTTGTGTGTGTTTAAATAAAGTTAGCTTTTCAACACCTCGAGTTTTATTTCACTTTTGAGATCAAGCAAGAAACATTTTATTTTATCACTCCGCGTTCGTATAACACATTGTAATTAACAAGAGTGCGTGCGTAAAAGTACATAATATGTTATACACAATAGAATTTACCTAATATCTACACATTTCTGGGACTGAAAATATATCGACCAAAAAATCCTTCTCAATGTACATCTTTGTTTCTCTCGCGGTTCTAATCTGACTTCCGTTTCTTATCCTTTACAAATGTCTTATTTCAGTTTTCTTTGTAAATTGTAACTGCAAACTTCATTTCTTTCATCAGGAGATTATTAAGCGCAATCGTTCTCTCTCACTTTCACAGTATTCAACTTAAGGTTGAACTTTGAATAAGTTACTTCTCTTCGCATACAAACTTTTTCTGATTTCCTGTCCATTTCCGTCGACATCTAGCTTCTTCCACCAAATATATGACATTCAAATAGCCTACACATTCGTAACTAATTCACTGTTTACAGTTTTATCCGATTTTGTTATCCCTTTCATTTCCTTCTATTTTATCATAAAATCAAGCGAGTTCAAGTACGAAGCACTGTACATATTCGACATTTCGTTAATAAATTATACTTCAAATTCGAATTCTAAATGCAAAATAAATTGCTTGTATAAACTAACTTAAAGTACAGTACAATACGAAACTGTAAGATAACACAAACTTCATCATTTTATAAGGAACTCAGACTATTTTGTAATAGAGTATAGATTAAATTGGGACTTGTTGTCATCAATGAACAATGATTTTCTTTAAAAGGAATTGAACGAAGATCACAAAATTCTATCAAAGATTCTCTGTATTATATGGGAATTTTAACGAATTCCATTGCGTTTTTGATTATGTGCTGCTTTGACTTTGTGCTTTTTATAACATTACAAATAATGAAGGAATCATTTATTATTACATAAAGGTAAGTCAAATCTATGAACACGATTGGATCAGGGAAAGTTTATAGAAGGATGAATACATACATATAACATATATAATCTTTATAAACGTTAAGACAGAGAACTCAAACGTGCTAAATAATGATCAGTACGAGTCAGGTAATCTTGTAAGACTTTTTAAATTAGATTAAGATTACATACATGTTAATTTTAGTTTTTGAAGGTAGAGTTGCAGTTGGTTTAGTTGGCTATGCGTAATCTTTACTAATAAAAAAGTCTTTCTCTGTGAGTTCTCTACAATATTATCAATAATAATTAGTAATAAATTATTTCTCTTAAAACTATACATACGAAGAGAAACATGTCTTTTTCTTGCAAAGAGAAGAATAGTAAAATTCTTAGAGATAATCATATTAAATATTTGTTAAAGCGATTAGATTTAGACATTTATAATAATACTTAGTTTTAAAAGCAAAAATTATAATAATTTTCACTTTCCACGTGACCGTAGTACCTTTTAAATATCATTTTTATTGTTTTGAGTGAAATTTGAAACGAGCGTTATCGCGTAATCCAGATTTCGAGCTTAAAAGAGGTGTTATGGGAGTGGGGGTCGTAGAAGATGAGGGCATGCAGTAATTTGTAAATGAATCTAGCAATAAAATCTTACGTATATAACTCCTATGTAGTTCGTAACATTTTTGACGTACATTATTAAATAATCATATATGTAATATTTTATACAGTGCTAGAAAAAGTGTATCTGTATCGTCTAATAATGAAAGTCTGCAATTTGTTTTATATTGAAAGTCTAATCATTTGTGGCACTGCCATTTCATATGAAAATCCGTCATACTTCGCCTTCCCTCGTATTTAATGACTTTCCAATTCTTCCTCAAAGTCAATATAGTATTATATAATGCGTAGACCTATATAGTATTTATATGGTATATTTAATTCATTATAATTTGTAAGAATAATTGTATAATTTAACTGAGCATCAGATCAAGCACTTATGTGTTGTGAAGAATCTGAAAATCTCTGACATGATCATTTTAAAATACAATGTGTTAGTATTTATATGGTGTATTTAATTCATTATAATTTGTAAGAATAATTGTATAATTTAACTGAGCATCAGATCAAGCACTTATGTGTTGTGAAGAATCTGAAAATCTCTGACATGATCATTTTAAAATACAATGTATATGTAGTTGAAAAAGGTTAACTTTTTTTAATAATCAGTTAAGTTAGGATCAGAATCGAGAATGGAAATAGAACAAGATTTTTTATTGTAAGTTCAGTGCTGCCTTTAAAAATTCAATGAAGACAAAAGTCGCTCACTCATCATTCAAGAAAGTTTGATTCCACCAATTCCACCAATCGTACAATTTGTACTCGGTAACAAGGAAAGGAAAGTCTGAATCATGATTTATTTTATTCTAACGTGTATTTTTATAGCTGAGTTCATTTTACAGACTACTATTTCATATCATATCATCATCACTTAAAATTACGACAACACTTTGCTAATAACGAACGGTATGAATATATACATAACAAGACAAAAGGTATGTATGCATTTATAACAAGATGAAGATAACGATTTTCTTCTCGATAGTTTTGTTTATGTGGTCAATTCTCCGTTAGTGTCATCCTCACCTTTCACTTATATATTTGTCTAGAAATAAAAAATACTCTTACTGCGATCACTATACCCTACAAGTGCCTTTACTGCGAAAAAATCTCTCAACACTGGAGAAAGAGTCAACAACTAGAACGAAACACGGTATTTAAAAATAACTACATACAAAAATTTATACAGTATTATTGTGACCAACTTCAACAGGTCGATCACCTCCATCAGGTTCCAGTTTCCCTTTGAAAAATTGGAGCAAGAACAAAGAAACTTGAAGCGAAAATCCCAACACCAGCCACGAGGAATGACCAAGTGTTGGTTCCAGTCATATCAGATATCACACCTGCAAATCATATACAAAAGGAAAAAATTTGTATGAAGTTAATGAAGTTTGAGCTGGATTTCCAAATTACAGTGAATTACAAACTTCATCATGTTGACATTACTGATATTGGATACTTACCGGCTATTGGAGGTCCTACTAAATTACCAATTCCTTGTACCAGCAAAAGTAATCCGTATGCACTTGCAAACCTTTCCAAGCTAACAACCTACAAGTCAAATGCAAACATGTAAAAAACTAATTTCATGAAACAAATAAAATAACTACAATTTCACTTACCTGGACAAGAATCACGGAAGTCAAAGCATAATTGGCAGCAATGGTGAGCCCAAACAATCCACATATTGCGAATAACGACCAGTAACTCCACTCCATTAAGTAGGGCATGAGAACAGTGGTGCCACCGCAAATTATCATACAAATACCATAAACTATAGTAGCGCTTGCCCACGTCTTGTCACCCATATAACCTAGAACAATCTGTAAAATGCAACAAAAAAATGTTATCCAAAATCAATAAAAACCCAAAGGTTTTTGCCCTACACCTTAATACAAATGTCGAATCACTTCAGACCAAGTAAAAAATCCCTTACATTTCCAACCACATTAAATAATCCTATAGAAGAGATGAGGTACGAGCTAAGGTCTTCCGAGTAACCGTGACGTACGGCCGCAGTCTGAAGGTACATGTACGGTACATCATACCTACAAAGAATTTTCAAAAAGAAGGATTACAACATTTATTACATGTAAGCCTTCCAACCAAAATGATATTAACAAGTGAAGAAAGAAGAAGAATACGAATGACAAGAGATTTTTCCCAGACTATATTCTCAGAAATATAATTCCATAAAAATTTCATACCAGGTATATAGCAGCAAATTGGAGAGAATAATAGAGGAAGAAGCGAGTGTTCACTAAATTCTCCCAATCACACACGCCTTGGATCCACCGTTTAACATCCCCCAACACGTTCATCAACGCCTACAAAGATTCAGAACGAGACATAAGTAAATTAAAAGAGTACAAAAGAGAGAGATGATAACCTACAGAAATCCTTCATTCCTCAAAAGAAACCTGACATTGATTTCTTTTCATGAGCATGAAGCATGCAATAAATAGAAGAGAAAACGTCTGGAACACTTGTTCAGTTCGTGCTCACAAGATCATGCGATATACTGTAAATTAAATACATTTTTTCTCTCTCTTTCACGATCATACACAAAAGATTTTTTTTAAAGATGGACTTACAAAAGAGCCACGACCATCCGCTGAGGTTGCAACGGATATTATATCAGGACACGAGCTAGCTGGTCGAAGTCTGTACCGCTTCAGATTCAGCACAGCTCCACGATACGTCAACGAATGCCTATGCATCACGGAACGGTACCTGGAAATGAAGAATAGTAAAAATTAATACAATTATTTTTATTGTTGTCAAATCCTGGATCAGCCAACTCATAAATTTCATCCCGACACCGGAATAAAGAGAAAGTATTTACCTCGCACTATTCATCATATCGATTCTCACGTTATTCACAGACTGTTTGGATTGTTGAGCAGGAGGAATGATAATCGTGGGAATCCCATTGGGAGCTGGTGGAGGCAACGTGGTGGAGAAACTACTGGCCGAATTATGATGATTATTATGGAGTAACTGACTACTACTATTGTTATTCTTCAACACTCCATTACTGAGACTAGTATTATAGCTGTTATTAATCATATTAATGCTAGAATTATTGCTATCATTGTTGTTCGTCTGGTTCTGGATATGATGATGATGATTGGAGATGCAATTAAAGTTGAGAGGAGTATTTGCATGATTTTCTGAGGAAATGGAAGTGTCGCCGAGACCACACTTGGTGGCACTATTATTATTATTGTTAAGTTGAAACTGGCGATGATTACTTTGCGGAAAGTCAGTCACTCCTCCTCCACCTCCTTCTTTCCTTTCATCAAGGATCAAGGGGGACACCGGGAACTGAGCAATGTTGTCAATCTCTCCGTTGCAAGTATTACTAGGATCACTACGTTCACTACAAATAGTTAAATTGTTATCCGAAATTGGCAAAGGTAATGTAGTTTGTTGCGGAGTTTGCGTTCCCGCTTTGTCTTTTTCTTTTGGAATCATTGTGATCAGTTCGGGATTTAGAAGGTGCTGCTGGTCGCTTGTCACGATTGGGGAGCGAAGACAACCTCCTCCTCCTCCTGGTATCATTGGGGAATTGGATACTGATGACTTTGATGACGGAGACTGTACCAAACCACCTCCTTTTGTAGAGTTTGATGAGAATTTCCTTTCTTCAGATTCTTGGTGGAGATGATGTCCCGAAGGAGAAACTAAACAAGTTATTGTCAATCTCTTTCCCTTGCATTGCTAACACTGCTGTTCGCACATTTCTCGACTTCCGTTTTCCACCGGGGGAACGTCGATCTGTTAAAATAAGATTGTGTTTGGGTGGATGTGGAGCACCACCACCACCGCCTTCACCTCCGCTTCCACCGTCCTCTTTTCCAGAGTCTTGGTTACAGCTGTAGTAGCGCTGACGTCTTTCACGCCTCTCTTGTTCTTGCTCTTGCACAAAGGTTGGGATGCAGATTGCTGAGTTACACCTCCTATTCCCTTTTCGACCTGCCATGTTGGATTTGTCAGAGTCGGAGTGGTGGTTGTTGGAACAAGAAATGTTTTTATTGCATCCATGATTGGATAGCCTGGAGATAGAAAAGAAGAAGGTGAGATGTAAAAATGTATTGCTTGGGTTTGGTTAAAAATTGAGTCTTGTTTTCAAGAAAAACCAATCACAATTATTTTTATGTTCCCTTTGTTGGATTATGCAAATGTCAAATTGAATTCTTTCCACGAAATTGCAAAATAACAATAGATACTTGGAAAGGATTTTACGTGGAACGGTGTGATAGACAGAAATTGATTACTTTAGGAGCCGATGCCAAGCCGAATACCAAGAAAAAGGTTTAGGATTTTGGACAGCGTGTCAAATGCAATTTGTATTCACTTACGTGTGATTGTGCAAGTGCCCATTGTTATTGTTTGAGCTCTTGTTCTTCCTCTTTGTCCACTCCAAATCCTTCATTAGCACACCACATCCACAGAGGAGGACGAAAGCGCCTGCCAAAATTCTGGTGGTCGTTTGCCATCCGTAGGAATCTATGGAACATAATGTAATCAAATTTAGTATGTAGAACACAATTTTGGCAAACAATTCATGTTTTGGTCATCCAATCAGTGAGATGAACAACAAACTCTGGAACAGGTAGAGAAAGTAACGGGGTTTAAGAGTAAAGTAAAAGCTTACCAATGAGATACTGAGAAATTGGGGCAAAAAGAAACGTTCCAATTCCACCTCCACAAACAGAAAGTCCAGTGGCGAAGGAGCGTCTTCTATCGAAATAGTAAGCGACAATCACAACGGCAGCGACGTAGCAAAGAGATAATCCGAAACCGGTGATGACACCAAATGTCAACATCAGTACGTAAATGGAAGCTGTCAATAAATGAAATTTTGCATCATGACATGTCTAAGCTCTGTTAATGGTGAGATTACTTTTGGGATGTGAATTGTGTGCAATTTCTTACTTGTAAATGACGATAAAATGAACCCAAATGCTGCAAGTAGACCTCCTACAATGGTCACGTTTCTGCAACCATACTTGTCCGTGAGGGAGGACGCGATGGGTCCACTGAGAAGGGGCATCGCAGCAAGTAAACTGCCAATTAATGATGTAGTTGGCTTCTGACTGCTTAAAGTAGGTTGTAAACTCCGTGAAAAATACTCCGAATGAGAATGTCACCCCGTCAGCTATGAGATTTACTAGAAATGAGGCAGCAACCACAACCCATCTGGAAATCATAAAGGTTTACATATGAAATGACGGAAGGAGTTGACTTTTGACATGAGGGTATTAGCAACATGAGTGGATTATACTGACCCAAATCCCCCATCAGGAGCTTCCAAAGTGGCCGAGATGTCTGATGTGTCATCAGTATCCGTTGATAAGTGACGTAGTCTTTTATTCTTATTTCTCCCCATTTTGCCACCGGCTTTGGAAGACTTGTGAGAAGACCTAGAGGAAGCGGTGGCAGCGGATGAAGTTGAGGAGGAAGCGGTGCACACAGTGTCGTTGGACCCCTTTTCTTGATGGTTACAATTCATCTTGTCACTTGGTCTTATTAACATTGCAGCTTCATCCGTCATTTTCATCGAAGGTAGCATTTCTACAGTAGTAACGTTTAAGAAATCTTTAGCGTTGTCTTCTGTGATAGGGACAAAATCTTCCCTTGCTCCTTCCTCATCCTCCTCTTCAACCTCACTGATTTCATGCCCTTTTCGGTAAAGATGCTCACCCTTTTCATCGTGGCACTCGTGGTCAAAGAGTTGAAAGTGGAGTTTGTTAACGTGAGCAGATGCCTTTTTCGGGTCTTCTGGAGGATGTGCTCTGAGGAATAAGCGGTTCGGCTTCAGTGGCACAACCACCGGAAAGACAGTCTTCCTGCCCTCCACAGCTACTGCTGCTGTGGCTTCCTCGAGACCTTTGGCTGTATAACTGAGGTGGTTTCGAGGAGCTTGATACTCCGCCATCACAAATTGTGTGGGGGTGCTCGAAGGAACTGTTGTTGCTTTCAATTGAGGAAGTTCTACACTGATCCATTTCCAACCATGCTCTCATCGTTGTCGGTATTTTGCATCCCCTGACAAAATGTTCGTGTCAAATTGTTGGTTTCCCTTTTCGACAAGCTTAACTTGGAAAGTTAAGTCGTAATATTTTGAATAGCTCCTAACTTATTTTTATTCGTTTACGTAGATTCATAAGTTTTTACTCGTCCCTCCTGGTTATTTGATAAAATTGCGTGTATTGTAGGAATTTTTTTCATTCCTTAGTTTCGAGTATTGAAGGATGAAGAGCCTAGAATAAAAACGATGAGAATGAGATTAACAACTTTTTCCAAACGAACTGTTTTAATTCCAAAAAAGTTTTTTTGGTATGCTCTGATTCACCTTTCTACGTCATAAAATTATGCGGGTATGAAGACACAAAACTTGGAATTACGAAAAATGCTTCACCTTCTGCCCGAAGGCAAAGGTAAGTTATTTATACCACAACTAACATAAAAGTTTGTACGTATATCAACCCACGCCATCCATACCATACCTAACTAACAACTCTGTAAGTAAAACTACGAAAGAACTGTACCAAGTAGACTGCTTACTTACGACTGCTAACAGAAACTCATTCAGAACGTAAATACGGAGAGAAATGCATTCTAAAAATTTTAATGAGCTGTGGGAAGTGGGACCTCATATTATATTAGACATATGTAGCCACTTTCAAATGTATATCAACTTTTTTTCTTCAACAACCATTTTCCAGAAAAATTCTCTTTGTACTATATACCATCGTAATATGATACGGAGAAAAGTTTGCTTAAATGGCAATTCCAGTTTCCAGATGCAGAAACACAAACAAAGCCAACAGGAAAAAGAAACATCTTGGAAAATCAGGGTACCTGCAATGGCAAATGGTATCATACATATTATGGCAATGTGCATGATATGATACCAAAAAAAGTAGGAAAGATAAATGAATCTCTAGTAAACGCAACAGGATCCTGTTTATTTTTTAGCCAATCTCATTTGTTCCTTTACTTCCTTTCCATATACAAATGGAAAGTAATAGAGAACCATGCTGCTTGCACTTCTTACATTGATGCTGTTGTGAGACCATTTCCAAGAAGAAAGTATGAGAGGACGTATTTAATATGTAGATATATTATGCTTCCAGGATTCGTTACCGCAGTTTTTATGTAGATCAAGTACCTCGCGCAATTTATACATACGAAAAAGTAATGTGGGACACATTTAGAGCTTTGTTCTAGGTGGGCGAGTTGTGAGTAGTGAGAAGTGAGTGCTAACTGGAAAATTAGATCAGTGGAGGTAAAAGTTAACCACCAAATTTCCATTTCCAAGGCTGTACAATATGTACTGCTGTCACTGTATCAGTGAAAGGTAATTAAGTATCGTGTAGTACCATCATACATATTTATACAAAAACCCTTACTAGGGTTCAAGGTAATTGGACCGAAAATTTTGGGAGATAAAGATAAAATATGTTTAGGCTTTCAGGTACTTAATATCCCACGCTACTACTCACTCCACTCATACATTTTTCCATGCTCGGAGTAATCTTTCTTGTTAAATTATGGAGTGTTGCTATTAAGTGTGATAGATACGTGTGTAAGTCCTCAGACATCAGACACAGTGTTACAAATTTTCAATACATTTGTAATAACATAAACTCGTTTCCCATGCTCCACTTTAAAATTTCATCTCGCCTGAGTTAATAATGACGTAAGTCGTTAGGTCAGCATACATTTGACACTATGACTGTGCTCTTGTGTACGTTGAGTTGAGCCAAAAAGTGGGTGAAAAATGCATAAAAGGATGAATAAAACATTAGGGAAGGAGAGAAGCAAAAGATGAATGGAGTAGTCATTAACGTGAACATCTGAACATTCATTGCGTCTTCTTGCTCACGGTTATGAAAACGGAGTTTTAATACTTTTAACTGCTAATAAAAAAGGGGAAGGACGACGATATTGCATGGTCTAATTAATTTTTGATATCATTTCCCCCTTCCATATAGAATGAGAAGGCTTTGTGAAGATTGTAAATGTCAGTCTTCCATGATTACTTAAGCCGTGAAATGAATGGAGAAATTATTCAAAATGAATACATAAAGGCGTTTATATATGTGGGTGTCTAGTGTCTACGAGATGCAAGATCGGGGTGTATATTGTGTTTGTGTAAGTAGAGATAAAAGGAAGTTCTTTATGTTCTTTTTAAACTGCAGTTTTATGGATTCATCTTTTTTATCTTTTTGCTGCAAAAGCTCTTCCAGTATATGCAAAACTAAAGTAATTTTGTCTCTTGTCTTCTCCATCCAGCCTTTCCATGATATGATATTTTGTTCTTACTTGCTTTAAAAGAGAGAAATTGTGCAATACTGGAAATGACAACATTTAATTTCTCCAGATAATATAAATTCTGGCACAGTTCTTATTTTAAGACAGTTCAGGATGACATAATACAAATGACAAAGAACAAAAAGCATGTTACATTCAATTTTTAATCAACTATAGCTATTCTATGGACTAAAACCACATGCTATTTGCCAGTGATTTGTCTTGCCTGAACTCTGAACTTTTCCAATTTTCAGGTTGGTTTGGACGAATTGCTATTTAGTATTCAGTTTGGGTTAGAATCAGGAAAAGATTATTGACAACGAAAGTGAAAATAACCAGCGGCAGATAACATAATTTGCCATGTCATACGTGCATCTGCATCTTTTCACATTTACATAATATAAATATAAATGTTTGCCTATAAGTAGATACATCTATATCATATATAGCTTCAATCACAAATAATCACATAAACATATGTAAAATGTCAAAAGTCGAGACAAGATCATGTGTGCATGCAATGCGTGATTGTGATTACAGATCTGATAAAAAAAATAGTCGTAAACTGGAACTGTGAGTTAAATGACTTGTTATTTCAGCCGAGAAGTGCAAAGAAAATACCTATGCTTTTGCTTGACACCTAATAACCTCTCTTCTATACACACTTAAGTTTACTATCTGATTTTTTATTTTATGCCATGTCGTGCCCGGCACAAGTCATCATTATCTCATTCATAAAGGGAGGAAAATGAACTTGTCTGCCGTTGTCAGCAATACCAATGGATTATATAGTTCCAGCGGACTTCTGGTTCTGGTTATCGACATTTTATTTCTTTATCTCAACATTTGGTGCTTACAAAAATTGGATTGGAGTCAGCCGCTATCCAACTAAGCCATCAACGTCACCGTTGCTCATTTATGGAGTGCAAAATGTACTTAACTTTTATTAGCTTTTATGTGTTTGCATTTTTATAATGTACTACATCCATGCCCAGCTCGAATTGACATAATATTTGCAAGTCACATATGATTTTGATGCATGCCTTTACCAAAACGCTTGTGCAAACATGTCTGGTGTACAATGAAAATTCTCTCAAAACCTGACCTCGACCTATGAGATTACATGCAAGTTATACGGAACTTAACGCTATAAATTAGGGAATTCAGATTGAAGATATGAAAAGCTGAATGTAGTAAAGCTTGAGATTGAGACTTACCTATTCTTCACAGAGACGCTGATATGATGAATATGATGAAGAAGACTAAGAAACACAATTTTTTTGTTCTTTTAACGATTATTCACCAGAATTCTGAGGGAAATTCTTGTATTTATTTGAAGAATCACAAAAAATACCACTTTTATTAAGTATGACCTTAATATGAGATCTCGTTGCTCAAATAACCGTAAAGAGTCCACATGGTGGCGTGCTCACAATCACTTTTGTTTTCAGCATAATAATTTTGTTGTTGTAAATCACAATTGGAATTCATATTGAAATTGGTAGAACTAGAAAACCGTCTTCTTTCACTAGGAACTAATGGGTAGTCCCAATTGAATAGTTTACTAAACAAGAGTTTATCACTGCTACTAATCAGTTGTTGATTTGCGAGCCCTGGGCTACTGGAACATAACACAGGTTCCAGTTCCAGTTGTCGTTGTGTCGCACTACTACTTTTGTTGCAGGTAGGAACGAAGGCAAATGTTGTGACTTTAGCTATGTTCAATGTGGTCATGATTAGCTATAGCTTCGCGTTGCGATTCAAGATAAAAAACTTTGGATTCCCAAAATGTGGTTTATGCATGCGCAAGAAGAATAAAGTTCAGTAAAAGGAAGGCTCGTTCTCGTCTTCTCCTTTCCAGATCCAGAACATTTCTGCCAAAGAATTTCACCTTATCACCCGACTTTTATGGGGCACTCTACTTCTTTTAAACAGTTCACTCGCACTAGTATTATCTTCATGGCAAATGATGTGTGTGTGTGTGGATAAAACAGTTAGTGCTTCAATGAGGAATGTCTGCTATCGTAAGGTACATTCCATTTTTTACTCGTTCGTCTGTTTTTGCATGTATTTTTTGTAGTTACATACGTTGATATCTTTCTCATTAAGATTATTTTTTATTATTTATTCCATATATTATTCCATATAAGTCAGCTATCAATAATTCTTTTATAGCTTATGTTTTCTTTATTGCTCAGCTTCCAAAGTGTGTGAACCAAGGCGTGCGTGACTTTTCGTAAGAATTTTTGGTTGGGATTTTGTATTCGTTGTGCTGAAGATGATGGAGATGTGTGTATTATGTATGTAGAGTACCTAAATACTTTATTTAACAATGTCTAGTCAAAGGTTAAGTGTTAAATGGATGTAAAGATGGTGTGACACAATGAATATGACGTGATTATTTTGTTTTTATGTCTTATAGAATTGTCAAATCGTCAAATGTAAACGAATGGAAAAACAAATTATGAACTGAAAATGCCAATTCTCGGAATTTTGTTTACAAAGTAGTAAGCAGACAAAGAGAATAATGACCTATAGAGACTGAACACTCCTCTGCTCTCTGACAATCTAGACTTAAGTCAATGTTGCTACAACTTCTGACGCTGAATTTCTGTTTGTTTATTACTCGCACAAATAACACTTGTAAGAGGTAAGTCGATATAAAATATCAGCTTTCAAAAGTGCGTATAGGATTTCTTTTAAGATATACTTTGATTTTTATATGTACCTTACACACGCAGAAGATACGTCTGTTTCTTATCAACTTCAAGACGTTTTTTACCACTTCCCTTTCCAACTTTTAAATAACATTCACACGTGTTTATGTATATCACCCTCCAATTCAATTATATATTAACCTGAAATTTGAACTTGACCTAACTAGCTGTTAATAGACTCATAAAACATGAAAATATTTTCACTTTTTATTTTTCTCAACTCCGCAATTCAAATATTAAACCTTTGTGTTTGTATCCACTTTTTATAATAATTACGTATAACACCTTATATTCACCAACTGCGCAAAGGAAACTTGTTTGTTTTGATACACGATTTTGCTACTAGCTCAGCAAGACGAAAAATGTCGCAAGTGAATGAACAAGGACCTTTTGTTTTCCACTTTCAATGTTCCAATCTCAATAATAAAGATGACTATTCTTTCATTTTAATTAGTACAGTTCACTTCTCAACAGCTCTCTTTTATGTTATTTTCCTGTTAGGTTGTTAGTTGTTGGTTATTGTAAAGTTGCAAAGTCTAAATGTGCATTGACTATACTCTTTCCCTGTTAATGACTGACTGACTGATGTCGACTGGCAGAGATTATAAACTCAGTTGGTTTGGTTTATGCTTCTTTCTCTTATCTTTGTTGCCTTTATGTCTGCCTTGTCTCCACCAACTTTACTGCTTACCTAAGAGAGAACAAGAGCTGTGCTCAAACACTCAATGCTCATGTTTATGAATAGCAAAAAATTGTATTGACTATTGATTCTATTACACTTCTCCTTCTATATCCGCATACATTACAATATATTGCAAAGACACTCACTTCCATACATAGTTTGGTTGAGTATTACATGTGACAATTTTGGATTTGAAGTAATAACCATGCTCATAACGTGTATCCTTGCAAAGGATATTGTACAAGACATGCAATATTATTTGCCCAATTAAGTATTAAGAGTAGAGTTGGCTCTTTTTTTAATGCTTCATATTAGTTACGCATGTATCTGCATTTTTTATTGCAATGATTGAATTGAAAGGAGAAACAAAGCATGGTCTTTGTTCATCACCACCTTAATTGGGACATTGATATCAAATTCAGATGGAATTAGCAATTTTAATGTATACGATATTTCCTTTTTGGAGAAGAGATGTGATGAGAACACTCAAAAACCTTTTGGTTGGATTGATACTGATGCTGTTGTACATAAGGAAGGACAGTTGAAATTTGTTATTGTGACGCTTTCTCAGCTCACGACTGGAAGATGTGTAATTTATTATTATGCTGATGAGTAATAGATGTGAGTTTGTCAGTTTGTTATGAAAATGTTTGCACTTTGCTTTTCAAACCTTTCATTCAAATCTAAATCCAAAGTCAAAGTCGAAGAAAAAAACAGTATTGCACTTTGAGCTCCTGTTTTGTGTAAGATAAACTGGAAGTATGTGTCAAATGTGAGTACTTGTTAGTATTTGAACTTGTGCTGACTCAAAGATCAAAAATGATTATGATTCCAAGTGACAACGACTAAAGAAAGAAGAAGTGCAATGATGGGAAAAAGCTCGGAGTAGAATAGACAAGGAATTTTTACGATGAGTCTTGTCTTCCTTTGGAAGAAATTGAAAAGCAAAGGGGGTAGTTCCCAGTGTGGGAGTTTCTACGCCGCTATTATTTTCCTATTGTAACCATTTAATTAATAACCCAGCAGATGACATCCTAGAGATGTAGAATTGTTGGATAAATGAAGGTATATGGATAACAAATGATTACAGGAAACCTCAAGTCTACAATTTTGCAATGTGGTTTCCACTCTCAAAACGGATCTTCAGTTCCTGCAACATTTGAGCAAGCCATGTTAATAAAAAGCTATTTCCTTGTTACACAACGACTGTCTCTATTCCACAAAATAATGGTGGATTGACCTTCCCCAGGACAAATAAAATGCCTTTCTTCCTACGACAAATTTTACCTAAAAGCCTCTCCTATTTGTTCCTTTATCTTACGCAAGAGTTGCTTTTGCTCAGCTTGCTCCAAGTCGTAGACAAAACACACGGGAGAGCAGCCTCTTCCTCTAGTCAGAGGTTGTTAACGGCTGGTGGCAAATTGTGCAAGCAATAATTTCACTAATTCAATTTCTACACGCGAAACTCTTTTTTTCCCTTCTGCGAAGAAGAAGAAAAGAATTCCAAGGGACAGCAGCCTATCACTATGTACAAACCTGACATACCTTTGATTTTAACTTACACAATATATTTTATTGCTTTGATGAACAAGAGGATGTAGATGAGACCGTGTGTGTGTATATTGCATATATCCTATCGTTTCGTCGTTGTCGTCAGAGGAAAAAAAACTGAACTTGGCTTTTATTCCTTCATCATCATGAAACGAGCAACCAACCTACAAAACAGGAATGTTCCTTTGAGCAGTGGCCAAGAAAGTCTAAAAATTGACACAAGATTACAACTCAAAGATTACACATGAGAATGTGACGACGACTATTTTTACGGTGTTTTAAGAGCATCCTTTTATTTAGTGAGGGTATATAGTACGTCTTCGTCTCCTTGTAGAACTATAGAATTTAATGCTTATCTATACAACCTTTCTGATGATATTGCTGTACAATGCCGCAGCTGTTAGCTAAAATTCAATTAATATGCATTTTATAAGAATTTACAAAAATTGTATTCTATTCTCGTACAAAGAACAAAGGCGCCGGTGTAATCGATTTTTATTATTGATTTATGTCCGACTCAATGTAACCAAAATTTAAAGTTAGCATTTACTTTTAGAAGTTGAAGGTTATATTGTGGAGCGTGTGCTTAGCTGCGTACCTACATAAAATATGCATTTGCATTATGACTTACGCATTCCGAAACATTTCGATTTATGAATTTTCAACTTATCTCAAGAAATTTTTTCTGTGGATATAAGCTAAAAGGAAATGTGTTGTGTTTGTGATGAAAATTAAATTTGGAGTCTTAGCATGAGTTTTGTGACTTTGTGTGTATTGGGCTGAATAATGATGATTTTGATGTGCACAAATTCTTCGGTTCTGGCTTTTGGCTCTATTTTGCTGATGAATATTAAATGTAAATGGACTCTTTCTTCGTTTGGATATCAACTTGAGATTTATTCAGAAGTGTTCTTTATGTTCTTCGTCTGAGCTTTGGGGCTTGCTTCTCCGCTCCTTCTTCATCTGCGCCAAGTCAACGTGATGAAGGTTGATGATGTTATCATGCAAACGACTTTTGAAATTGGTTTGGTTCCTCTTTCCAATTCAGTTAAATTCAAGAGGATGATGGTGATGCCGATGATGGTAGAGCGTAATGCAAAGCAATGTGTGGTGTGATGTGATGATGATAACCCGACCCAGCTTTTGCCAAGTGGTTTGCTTCTTTTGGTTATCTAGTTTGGCTCCTTATGCATATAGCCAAAAGCTTTCTTTTGGAATTTGACATGCATTAAGGGAATATTATTATACATAGTTAAATAGCAATGGAAGGAGAAAATTGAACAGGAGTTGAGAAAGAGAAAAAAATCAAGATGTTATTTACATCACCGCATTTCCCAATACGTGCGTGTGGCACAACTCAAATTGGCTTCGGCTCTCGAATGTCGAATGACTCTTAGAGCTTTTCATGATTTCTCTTGCACCATCATCATGTAACCCCAAAATTATCCAACTTGGGATGGATTATCCAATCGTTCGTCTCTTTATATAGTTTGTTTGGGGATCACGAGAACAAAACAGAGGAGCACACTGTTCTCTTCTAATACAACAAGGATATATATGATGATGATGAGGACGATATGAGCATATTTGGCAAAAGAAATAGAGAAGGGATATCTGTGGTATGGTTGTTTTTGCCAACAAAAATTTGTTTTTTCTTATTTGAGATCAATCCACACGTAATACACAAGAACGAGATGAGTAATAAGTATCTGCCAAACTTGGTTCCACTGTCAATTCTCTGTAAAAGTCACTGTATCACAAAACGCCAACTAAGAAGAGATGAATTTATTTCGTAATTAATATATTTCGGTTAAGGTGTATCAACGACGGCGTATTTTTTCATGTTATTGTTTAAAAAAAAAGTAATAAGAATAATTTTATTTAACTCGCTCAACACTCAAACAGCAAGATTACAATTTACATACAAACAACGTTCACATGTTCAAGAAACAGATGATGAGTTTGTTCTTTCGACATGAATGTTACATATATAAGTATAGATGCGAACATTTTTTTGCACGAAATGAAATGAAACGTGCAATACAAAATACAATCTATGTATATGTTGCAGTTTGACTGAAACTGTAGATAAATGTTAAGCACTTAACTGCACTTTTCAACTGGTATCGTATATTATGATACATATGTATATATACTTGCTTTTAAACTGAAAAAAAACTCTTGTTTCTCATGTACTCAAGCAGTGAAGAATAAAGAGTGTGATTTCGAAACTCCTTCTTGTGCCTGCTGATACCAGGCTAGGTCTGGGTAGTCAAAGCCCACATACATACACATAAAATGGGGAAGAAAAACCGAGTAAAATTTCCCTTCATACTTCTTCCCAATCTCTTTCATAGAAAACCCGAGAGAGCAGTTGATGTGTGTGAAATGTGTTCCATGCAAAATGCAGTGTTTGTGCAGAAACTAGTATGGAATTATACACATGGAGTGGATGTGTTACCCGAACATGTTACTCTAATGCTAGTGCTGACTAAGGTTTTTTCTATGCAATGTAAAATGCTATATATGCTGCCGTTACGTTAAAGCTGCAGCGACTCTTTCCCCGACCGAGAAAAGGACGCATGCGAATGTGTACATGGAATAGCTTCCTACAGTGAAAATGTCTGCAGTCAAAGCAGATGATGCGGTTTAGTTGCGGAGGAAAAATGAAAAGTATGTATGAAGACAGGCTTTCACAACGCAATGCTCGATGTTAAGCTAAGTATATATACAACATTCACGAAAATCCGAACCGGGTTGAGTATAAGTATAAGGCTGAGAGATGTGAACGTGAATTGTGAGTAAACGAGTAAAGGCTGAAAACAAGCTGGCAATAATATAGCTTGGTGGAAAAGCAATGAACATTTTTACTCTATTTCTCCGGTGTACATAGAATATAAGCTAGCAAACAGACAAAAACAAGGGAAATTCATGTTGGTTTCGATCTATATAGACTTTCCTCTCTTCTTTTCAATGTTGAAGGAAAAGATGGTTATTGCTTGATTACAGCCAAAAGAGCACAAGTGCTGCATAACAAAAACTCGGTAGTGTTTGCTTCTCTTCTCTCATTTCATGTATGTATGCAGATCCATTCATTATGTGAGCTCTTTTGGTCTCTCAAACAAGCTAAAAAGCTAAAGGAAAAAGAAAAGTTTCTTGCTCTCCTCTTTCCCATCATGACAATTTGATTTTATGTACATGGATATATGGATAAGCTTGCCTGTTCTTTTGCTTCCCTATTTGCGAAATTAGGCTCAGCTTCCCTTATTAAACTGGAAGGAAGTCAGTGGTGTTATACCATTTTTCTCATTTCCTTTTCTCTCACTTCTCTTTCTGTTGTCAGCTTAAGTATCAAACCAATATGAAACCAGAGAGCCAGGCTCTTGTCTCAGCTCGCTGACCACGTACACATGGAAATCATTAGAGCTTATAACGAAGCGGATATGACGGCGTCATTAGTAAGATATAGGGATACTTTTTCTCGGGGAAAATATCATATTTTTTTTGCACCAATGACTCATTTCAACCATTCAAATTTAAGTGCAGCACCGTGATATATGCATCGTGCATCCTTGCTTCAACAACAGTTGAAGGAAAGAGAGGACATTCCTTTGCCAAAATATTGTTATTATTATGCTTTTGCTCTTGGCTTACATTTCATACTCCTCTTTGTACTTCGTCCATAAACACAAAATAAATGTCTTGTGAACAGAGATAATCCCATATATTAGGTATTCAAATTGGCAGTTGTTTCAAAAGAATGGGACATTTATTTTGTAGTCTACGTAAGCCATATAGCTGATACAAATACCCTTTCGTCTTCCTGTTACGCTACTCCGTTTCAATTTCAATGCATTTTAATATTCGCTCTTGGTTGAATAAATGCATTCAAGATGATTTAAAAGTTAGCAGAGGAAAAGGAAAAAATGTTACATAAAGAAATGTAGCACACACATGCACCACTGCATTTTAGAGGTTTGACTTGACATGACATGAAAAAAGTGAGCTGAGTAGTAGTTTTGACTGTAGCTTTCATACATATTTATGAACTCGTTACGTTACGTAACGGTTTGTTACGTTATACCAGGCATTTTTTGAACTAGTAGTCACTAGTCAAGCAATAAGCAGCTTTTTATGGTCTTCATATTCCGGGATCATTCACGTCACCACCATCAGCGATTGCAATCATCATACTTTTTTAGGTTAGCTTTCTCCTTCAACACATGGACGGGTCCATTCTAATTCTAATAGATTCCAGAACACGATCCCCGTTATATTGTTGTATCATATCCAGAAGAGTCCGTGTCCTTAATGCAATTCAAATATGATTGATATACACATACCATCCTTCACGCCAATATTATGGCAGAAAGTGAATGTTATTCTCTAGAGGAGAAATCGAGGTAATCACAATCTGCTAACTCATGCTCGTATGAAATGCTATATACAATCTTATTTTGTATTCCATTGAGGAAAAGCAAGTTTGCAGTCGGCAGTCAGCCCACACTCCCATATTTCGCTTGATGCAGCTAATTTTCTTTATACCGTGAAGGATCATTTGCAAAAATTATTATTGACGGCTGGTGTAGCCTTGTGCATTTGGCATTTTTGGCAAAAAATAGAACAAGAACACTATTCAATACCAAA
>JAANSM010000613.1:0-25722 GCA_036850725.1 Orchesella villosa | reverse complement strand
ACTGTGAATGTCTATTTCCAAAATAGATTTTTAAATAGGTGCATCCAACCAACAGAAATATTATTAAGTCGTTTATCAATTGTAGTGTACATAACAAAAATCGATATTTTTTTGATTGAGTTGTCCATTTCTTAGAATGAAAAATGTTGTAAAATGTGCGCCTAAATGGTTTAACTATTGTACTTCGACAATCAAACTTGAATATTGTTTAGAATGTAAAATATTCGGAATGCTTAAACAAATAAAAAAATTATATACATATTATATACTAAAAATATGAGTTTTTAGTTTTAAAAATTTTGTTGCGAAAATCTAATTTCTCTTAAACAATTTTGGTAAATTCTACCAAAGTTATTTCCAAATACAAACACAAGTCCACGTTAACATATCTGTTTTATGGTTTTATGTGATATGGTCGCAACTTTTTATTTTGAATATGCATTTCTTAAAAATTCATATAATTAGGCAAGTATGTAACGATTTGCGAAGCAACTAATATCACCAAAACAGTTGATTGCTTATCTTCATGTGTTCAATGTTTTCATTGTTATTAATCCTTCGTTAGAATTTAAAAAATAAAATTTTATTTACTACGTTATTTAAGACTACTGACGATGCGTTTGCAAAAAAATCTGAGGTAAGACTTTTCCGCATTATGTAATTGTATTCCAGATTTTAAACTTTCAACCCCCTTGGTAGAAGAGTATTTCGTAACCCCAACCCAACAAAAACAGTATTTCAGGGAAGATAAACTCATACTATGAATATGAGTATCTTGTCAGTCAGTCTTACAATTATACATATGCCATTTCAGTCGATTTCTTTCATCTTTGTAATTTTCATGCTTCCGATTCTGAGGAAATATACTTCATATGCAGAACAATTTGACATCGGAAGATAATCACATTAATTTAAACTGTGAACACAACTTAGTCTAATAAAATAGAATGAATTAAACCACAACGAATAGAAGAACGATCCAATTGGTTATTTGCATCTTCACATAACCAATTGGCAAATGGCTTATAAATTAGAAGCAAATCGTTCAGAATTTACTGTTTTACTAGATTTCATAAGTGTATCTGGGCTCAATATGATTACCAACACATTATGTATGTCATACACTAGGTTGTATAATGAATGTGGAGAGTCGAAAGATCTCCAAAAAACAAAGTGGGGGTGCTAATAGGAAAAGACTCGTCTGCAACAGATCTTATTTGAATCATTGACACACGTAATTAATAAGAAATAAGCATGGGATAACGTATGTATGTTGCAATACGTCAAGTGCAAACATAACACGAATCGTGAATAATCAAAACCACGAATAATTTTCTAAAATTTGTAATTCAAATTCTTAGTCGATCGAAGTGCCTGCACTTCTTGAAAATAACACGCTTCATTTGTGCGTATACGCCAAAATATATGGACTCCAAACATACGAAGTTGGCGTCAGTCCGATAACGTAAACGAAATACATATTTCATTATTTAGTCAACACTGGCTACAGATATTGCGGTTAGGGCAAGCGATTCATAAAGGTAGCTGGTGGGTAAAATATGTTGCCGGTTCGATAATTACTATTTTTGAATTTTCCCTTAAATATGGACTACGAACCCAAGTGCAATTTATTATGATGAAAATTTTTCGTTGAATTACGCATTTAACTTTGAGTTACAAAATACGGGTAGTCGTTTGCAAAATCTGGTCAATTGTAAGTCAAGGGCTCAAGTCTACAAATAATCCCAATCAATAAAGCAGCAACCTGACATGTCAAATCCATTTCCAAATGCCAGATAAGTGGTTCTTCAATCCGAAACTGATATACAGTAGGTTGATGAGCCAAGTATTTATGTATATATAGAAATATCAGCTAGTTGGTTTAAAAATTACCTCTTACGTTTCAGATGCTTCGAAATCAGTATATCACATGAATGGGTTTTAAAGAATGCCAAGTGGTGTTCATATACATATCCAATATTATGTTGTCCTATACTCGAAGGTTCTAGTGTCCTATGAATGATGAAGGTCAGTTGTTTCATGTAAGACTACATTAACCATTTTGGCAATTCCACGTCGTTTGCATGTTCTACCATTATATAGCATCACATAAATATCTACTTCGTTTGATGTTTTCATTCATTTCTGTTCATTGAATCTATTTTATATGGATAAAAGTAGAATTAATTGAAACTGGCAGATGAAGTAAAACGTCTTTGATGTGGAGGCCAGTAATTCGGCAAGAACGCAGGGTTATTAGGTAAGACCGCAGTTTTCTTCAGAAGTGGGGTTCGGGTATTTATTCGTAATGCATTCAATTCTCATGGGGTAGAGGAGAATGTTCCGTTTAAAACGAACTCAGATGCATGTGTCACAACAACTTACGTTTTAGTTCACTATTGATCACCGGAGAGTTGCTGAAATTGAAACATAATTTTATACCGTGTGCAATCCTTGCCTTGATCTTATAAGGTCATATATAATTTCTAGTGCTTAGAGAGAATAAATATCTTGTGTTAAAGGTCACCCTGTATGACAACAAGCAGTGCGCAATTTCGGCTATTTTTATCTTTCGTACATAACTACTACATAAATTGAGATTCATATAAAATTATTTCCCTGCTTCAATTTCATCAAACTAAGTAAATGAAAGTTTGCCAGATTTACAACTTACTTAGAAGTTACAAGGAAATATTTTACGTTGAAAACGACAAGGTAAATGTAGGGTTGGCAATGCTAGCGTCATTCTCAACTATGAAAGTTCAGCAATGCTAACTGCGTAGCAAAGTGTTGTGATTTGTTTATCTAACTCCATAAAACAATTATTGCATATTGATGTCCTGTACGAAGATGAAAATCTATGGCTTGAAGTGGTCAAATTGTGCAGCATTTTGGCAATAGTTTACAAAAAACGCATATACTACTCCATAAAACAATTATTGCATATTGATGTCCTGTACGAAGATGAAAATCTATGGCTTGAAGTGGTCAAATTGTGCAGCATTTTGGCAATAGTTTACAAAAAAACGCATATACGTTTGAGCTTCTTTTTATAATAAGTATCAATTCCACATAAGCAGATCTCTTTTGACACTGTGGGCGACTCCCACGTGATGGCAAAAATGGTTTATATTTTCTGGAATCCCGAGTTTCCTTAAATTGATTCCAAATGTATTACATATGAAGATACACGCTTAAAGCATATGCTGAGCACATATTTATAGTTGGAAGGATAAAGCCTAAGGATATTATCCTGTTTCAACTTAAACTCAAACAAGCTGACATGTGCATTCTCTTTTGACACTGTAGGCGACTCCCATGTGATGGTAAAAATGGTTTCTATTTTCTGAAATCCCGAGTTTTCTTAAATTGATTCCAAATGTATTACATATGAAGATACGCGTTTAAAGTATATGCTGAGCACATATTTATAGTTCGAAGGATAAAGCCTAAGGATATTATCCTGTTTCAACTAAAACTCAAACAAGCTGACACGTGCAACCAAACCAATCTTTCAATGTTTGTACTTCTGGTGAAAGTCAGTACCTAATCAATCTATTTCCACTACAAATCGCCAATATACCCACACTAGTTTACCTTCAATAATTGAATCCAAAACTGAGAAAAAATCGAGAGACAATAATGAATAAAGTTCATGGAACCTCATCTCAATGCCAAACTTCTCCTTAACTCGATTTCCGTCCAGCCAGTAAACACGATCCGTAATATCTTTTCCCATGGTAATGTTCTAGGAAGCGTATCTGGTACAAATATTTTATCCTGGAGAGCAAGCCAGTGTTGTATGAGCAAACTGGGGAATTTAAATTATGGAAAAAACAGGATAAAGCTTTTTAGGTCGGTAAATACACGCAAGCGTTTTATAAAATTATCTTTTATATATTCATACACATATAAGTTCACAAAAAATCAAGAGGAATCTCATGGAACTGTATAAGTTTACACCATCACCATATCAACAGAGTTTTTATTATTTTAGTTGGTTATTCGTCAACATAAGCATAGTTGTTAATTGTAAATTATATATACAGGTAAAACAAACTAATCTCGTTTCCGTGCAATACCCAACGGAGCTAAATCTCTGCATCAAACCTTGAACTACTCGCAATGGAAAAGTATTAAAATTACAGGATTTTGTTTCGAAGGTTAGCCCACATTTATCTTTAGAATTATAGGGGCTTACACCACACCACTATAATTACATTTTGAACTAGCACTTGCACTTGACAAAATAACATTCTAACACATTTCTGTATCTTAAAGAAAAACCTAAAAATTTATGTTTGTCCTACCACCCAGCTCACCAAGAAGACTTAAATTTAAGAGTACTTGAAAATATCTACAAAGCATAAAATACGAGCTAAAATCGTTATGTGATTTCATGCACGTAATTAAGTGGGAACTAGAGTGTAAAATGGAATTAGAAAATATTTCATTCATTCTACCGTATGAAATACATAAGAACGGGTGTCTAAGTTTTATATCACCTATATTCTATTACTTCTCAGTTGGAGTAATACTTTGTCATATTACTCTATACGTTAGGTATACAGTATACACTATGCGGGTTTGTTATATTATCATCATTAAATTCCTTGATTTTAATTCCATTCTCATTAAGACAGCCTGTCAGCAAGACTTATTTTGTCTTTCCATTCCAAATGTAACAACTTTTCATTTACAATTTATTTAAATATTTTTGTCATTTAGCATTAAAATATTCACTCCGGTATTGAATACAATTTTTCCCATCTAGAATCACGTTTCAAAAAAAATTGGGCGTGTAATTTTAATGTAATACAATGACAATTTATATAGCTATATATGTATATATAAGTATATTCTAGATGCGTACGTAACACCACAGCATGCGTCATCACTTGCTTTCTCTTGTAGGTGTGAAAATTTTCATGTGATTTAAATCGACTCGCGTCAGTCAAAAGTTAGATATATAAAAATCAACGGGATGCACTCAAAAGCTTACGAAATTCGTTAACCCATTTTCAATAAGAAAAAACAAGGTTGTAACAATGATTTAGTAATATTCTATACGTATATACAAATGACTATTTTGGTAAAGGAAAATCATAAAGGGATCAAAAAATGGGTTGAATCAACGTCAAACTTATTAATGAAATTGTTATGTAATAGACAAAGTAAAGACCAGCACAAAAGAGTAGCCGTCAACCAATGGCCGTGTCAGCTCACATATTTTCCACTATGAAGGAGACCGTTCTGCGGTAAGAGTGTCAAACTTTGTAATATCGCATGAGGTCTGTTGGGTAGTAGTGCTCCGTGTATGCTGATGAGACTTTGATCTTCCAAAATCAGGACAACATAGTCGCCGTAGGACACAAGCATAGCACAAAAGAAGAATAAAGACGAGTCCAGTACCCAAGATAACAATGGCCACAAGCGCCGCTGTAACAGGCGGTTCACCGGTACTGTTTTTGTTGGCTTGTCGAAGATATTCAGCATGTCTTGAGTTCTCTTGTAGATGCATACTTGTAAAATTGGTTTTGTTTGCAGTATGGTTCATTACAGAATTTACTTTGGTCTATTCACTAGGTCCCTCTAGTATATATGTAGATACAGTCAACTGGATAAATTGGGAAAATGAATGCAATCTAATTGATGAAACATAGGATTTAATGTCACTGTACTTTTGCATTCACTAGAAGTGGAAGCTCTGAGCCAGCAAGTTCTGAGTATATAGAGTAATTGGGCTCCGAAGAAGATGTTTTGAAGATTGTAGCTGAGAGCAAAAAAAACCTTTCTCCAAGGCAAACGTCCTGGTAGATCCAAGTAACCTAGCTGTGTTGCTTCCTTTAGCTTAGTGATGATCACATCAAAATCGTCTTTATCATCAAGATTTAATCTGAAAGTGAGTTGTTGCTGATGAACGTAGCTGGTTGATATGAGTAGCTGTTAGTTCGGGACTTACTTCTGCTCCACTATAACAATATATTATCTCAAACAGTTTTGAAAGGGGGTGAATGAGAGAACTTGAAAGTTGCTATTCTTTGCAACGAATAAAATAACTCCAACTATACTGCTTTCTTCTTACACAATTGTTGTTCTGCACTGATAAAACCAGGGTGGGTAATAAGGTGTCTAACTTGCAAAAACTTTCGGCCCGGCAGGTATGTTTATCACAATGGCAGGTAGGTATAATTTTCGTATAACGAGTCCTATTTATGTTAACAGGTTTGGGAATATAACTGCCGTTGCTGACCAAACTATTTGGGGCGTTGAAGCTATCTTGATATAGAAGAAAGCTTGCCAATCCTTTTTTTTTTAAATCTGGTTGTAGAATAAAACCAAGCTAAAAATAACTTGTGAATCAATTTCTGTCGAACTGAATCCTTGACTTTTTTAACCTGTAGGCTACGACTTTGAAGATTTCATTAGTACGTTGTTCGTAACACTGGCGTCACGCGTTTTCCATTAACTGAAAGGTGCATCAGTCACCTAGACATAAAAAGTTTTCTGAGGAGCTCCAGGACATAAGCTGCTTCGTCTGAAAAACAACCAATATATATCATTATTTCCGGCAAGCAGCTAGTCATTCCAAGGACTTACAGTAATTGAACTAACTAATGAAAATTAGTAATTTCAAGTTAATATATTCCCATTCATTTGAAGAAGCATCTGTAATTTTGTTCTTTCATAAGAGATAAAATTACGATATTTTATTTGGAAATGTCACATCTTATCATTACTGAACTTATAAGCATATCGTCATCAATAAATACAACAAATAACCTAGTGTTACCGCCCTTTCATCGTTATATGTCAAGATCTTGAATCATTTCATGGATCGATTCAAAAGGTTGTTATAGTTTTATGTTAGCTTTCTCCAACTATCAACTCTTACGCTCGAGTTGTTTTAATGCTTAAAAAAGCTTTGGGTAGGCATATAATATTGTGCATTAGTGGATATCCTTGAAATTAACCCTTTTAAACATATACATGCATCACATAGGAAATGCATGGTTATTATTACTCATTGACGTTTTCAATTACATTTCTTTGAAGTCTTTCATAAGTAGTTGGTTGATAGCAGTGTGGATATGGAATTACGGATCTTACTCATGGTTCCATTAGGAGCTATGGATGACAAGGTTTCTCATTATACTAAGTGAATTCTGGTGTTCTAGTCACATATGAAAACAACAGGGTCAATTGTTGTCAGTCAGCAGGATATTGTCCATTAACCAAAATAATAAGTCGTTCCAAAAATAAGTGCAAATATAAACTGACTATAGCTTGAGCAGAAGCATGCACTTATTGTTTATGCTCATCTGTAAAAACTAAAATCTAACTGCAAGTTTGAAATCTGCATTAAATGTTTGAATCGGTTTCAAAACTTGCTCTTATTATTTTTAAATGGTATTTTGCTCAATTTGCTTACATTAGAACATAGTTTTTAACTTTCTAATGTATACTTTTTACATGCAAAATATTCCCCAAAGTTATTCGGAGAAAATACAAGTTAAAATTTGTTAAACTATGTCAAAGCATACATTACAAATTGATACAATACAAACATTCGCATGCCTGTTCAACTTTTGTTTCATGTGTGCCATTACTATAACGATTTGCTAACATAGCAGCACTCATTGGAAATTGCGTTAATATTTGTTGACAGTACGTTTTTGCAAGCAATGTAATGTTCTAACTTAAATAAATAAACAGAACAAAACGAAATTTGAGAGAGTCTGAGTGCTCTTAAACGACATATGATATATTTGCATAAGACGTCTGTGATCGGCTGGAATACGAATCTAATAACGTGTCATATGACGTAGTACATGTTCTGTACTATGAAACAGTTCATAATCATTCAAATTGCATGTCCCCTTTCCAACGAATGCTCTTAGAAATTACGTTTTTGAAGAGTATTAACGTGTGAATGGTAAGTATGTTATGTGTGCAAGTCATTGAGACCTTCCTTGTCCAATTTTATATACAGTTGTAAAAACGCGTAATGTACGAATTTTATAGTTTGAAAAAAAAACTACTCAACAAAGTTTCCACAGCTTTGTTTGCAAAATATTGGACCCATCCTCGGTTTCGTCATTAGTTGACATATCTACGCACGCAAAGTTGGTGTTTTCTCCACTTGGTTGAACTGTTAAGGGAGTTGATAACAATGGAAGAAAACTGAAACCCCAGAATATAAATTTGCTGACTCTAATTCATGTAACTTGAGTATCATGAACGTCCAAGCATAAAATTGTGAATCAACATGTTAGTGGTCTCTGGAGAAAGCTCAATGTTAATAAGGTTAACTAAATTCTTTTCAGCGAAAAGGAAAGACTATAGAAGTTATAGTTGAGTGGAACATGAGCTGGGAGAAGAACATAAAGATACAATCAAGTCTTGATGGGACAAATGTTGACCTAAAACCAGTGCCTCAGCAAAAGTAGAAAATGTCTGTGGTTCCATAAAAACCTTTCGGAGAAGCTGACAAAGAGAAAAAGAAGCGGAAAACTAAGAAATCATGCATACATAAGCATATACCAGGATGACTCCTTCACTACACACAGAAACACACACACACTACAACAAAATGTATCAATAAGCGAAAAGTCTGCTCCACACTTCTCCATCATTCTCATTCCTCCCAACTACATACAGATAAATAATGCCAACTGGGGCAATTTGGGTCAACGTATTGTCAACTGTTTCACTTTGTCAAGTATTTTAGTATGCTTTACTTGAGTCGGATGAATGTTACTCCGGATGGGATCGATGATTGAGAAACAAGAATTTATCGCTAGATCATAAAGATAACTTTTGAGAGTCGATTAACTTGGATATATTTACGTCCGCTTGGACAAACTATTAGCAACTAATGACTGTTAGAAAGATTTGTTAAGAGCCGTCAGTTCCCATAATTCTTTTCATAATTCCTATGCTTTCAATTCTGAGTGGCTTTTGCACTTACTTTACTCTTTCCATGAATGCGTCCAAGATTTACTTACAATTTCTTCAAAATTTTATATCATGTGTTTATGCGGGTGTACTTATTCTTTCTTGTAGTCAATCACGTACAACTAACACAATAATTGAAGCTGTGACCCCGTGGCTGTTTCTATTTAATTAACATAAAAGGAAAGCAAAAGACAAAAGAGTGGCATTAATCTCAATACAGAAACCAAAGAAATGGGACTCCCATAATGTATGCTACAAACAGTGCGCGAAAGTCATTTACTATGAGTTGATGGCTCCTGACGGCATATTAACATTCAAATCATGAAGATTTGACTACCCATTCGATAATTTACGTCAGGTACAAAAGATTCTACTGAATGTATTAAACGAAATGTGTCAAAATTAAATGTTGCATATGAGCTTTATACACACAGCCAAGAAAGTCATACTCTGCGTTGAATTTTCGTTGGAGAAAGTAAGATGACAAGTATCTGTAAAACTTTTTATTTGCTACAGATACTCCACTCGATTCGCAACGATGCCTCAAGTCTTTCACAATGTACGTAATAAACTGCACTTTGATTTGTACATCGAAAGTTATAAAGTAGTTCAGTTTGTTACTCTCAAACCAAGAAGTTGAACTCATCCTCCTTCTCCCTCATTTCACAGCCTTTCTTGTGTCGCTCATAATTCTTTGAGTTTTGAATTTAATGACTAGACTTCCTACCATCAAACCCCAAGTAGTCCTCATGAATTTATGTATATATATAGTCTCTTTGTTTCCATTGTGAAAGTATGTAGTAAAGTGAATTTACTAGTCTTCTGTCTGTCTGTTTTGTGCTCAGCAGAGTTTTTACTCCATTTTTCTCGTCGTGTGGTTAGCTAACAAAAACGGGCTCAACTTCAAGACTCTATGATGAATTACATACTACACATGAATAGTTCTAACGCATTCTTGAATATCAACGGTCATATATATATATGAGTTTGTAAGGATATACATATTACAAACGTAGTACATAGGAATGAAAAATGGGAAGTGATAGTCATCTCATAACGTCCAAAACGTATAATATCTATGCATAATATTATAATTTACGTCTAGCATTTGGTGGAATTTCACTCTGGATGCTTTTGCACATGGTGTTGGTGCACAAATGGGATGAATTACATTCATGTACTTTCTTTTCCCCCACTTTCTTTCTAAAGAAAAAAAATGTGGACTGAAAGATGAAGAGAAACTAGAACTTCTTTCATTTGTGGTTTTCTTTTCATATAACGCATAATGGTGTGTAGGTACATTCATACTTGTGATTTGAACCTTACATGCACGAATGAACGTGGTAACCCACTACTTATTTGCATGGTTGCCGATTTTACTGACAATAAATGTCGAATGCATCTTTACAGAAAAGCTTGGGACTCCACTACCACGTTCTCATGTCTGTTTTTCTCTTTCCTTTCTAAATTTGTGGGATTTGAGTCTCTTTTCTTAGCCAAATCACTTACGTTTTCTATGTGTGTATCATGTCAGCCTAAACTTTTTATTTGGTGGCGCAGTTTGTCCCTTTATCCTCTCCAATGTGAAAAATGGAGATAATAAGAGGGAGTGTTGTAAGTCAAAAGGAATCTTATTTTGGCATCATTTCGTTAAAATCATAAACTAACTGTTTATGTGACATAAATACTTGCTTCTTAAATGTACTACATTAGTTCATAATTCTGACTGTTGACTGGCAACGAAACTCAATGAGAATCCAAAAGTTCTTGGTATATATGAATATTACAAGATTGGCTCCGGATCAAGGAAATGAAACTTCTACAACTTCTTCATTCTTGGAAGTTGTTTTCCTTTTCTCTGTGTTCCGAAAAGTACTTATATGCTTAGCCCTCCGGTTGAATACGTTCATTTGCAACAAGTTATTCAAATTCTGTTTTTAAAACGTAATATCTCGAGAATCTTTTTTGCTGTAAGCTGTTTGTTTTGAAACTTCATACTTATTTGCTGAAATCAGTGTATGTATCACTTAACTCCAAATATCATTGCTTCACATTTTTAAACTTATGATAAAATTCAAATGTGGGTAGACAATGATGAAGTAATCATTCCACCAAAGTATTTTCTTAATGATATAGATGGTGACATAGCTTCAAATCGGTTTGGGTTTGTCTAAGAATTATTTATCAAAAACTGAAGTCAGTGGTCAGGTTCGTGCTTTATTGCACAAAAGTAATAATTTCTAACGTTACTTACTGTCAGTCAGTACTACTCACAATTTTTGTCAACTAACTTCAGCAAACATTTTCTTAAAAAAATGCAAAAGTTTCTGAATAGTTTTAAATTTGAACAAATTAACCTAATTTATGCAATTGTTCACAGTGAAGTTCTACTTCCGTCAGAAAGCACGTATAACTTTGTCATCAATTCTCACGACTTATATATGACTTGTACAGCAACGATGAAAGACTCATAGCATATCTTAGGTTTGTTCCAACTGACATTTATTTAAACAACCTTGACTCCTTCCTAGAATCACAATTCAACTTATAAGGTTGCTGTAGCACAAAGAAACTGAAGTTTTTGTATTATATACACATCGCATACATGTTACATGGATTATTTAGTGAGTTAAAAGAAACGACATGAAAGAGTTCCAATTCCTCTCATCCATAATTGGGCTATGAATGAAAAAAACACGACAAGAACATTGCGTCTTCAATATCAAATTTTTTTCAACTACTACGTCGTTACAATTTAAATACTGTACCTAATTGCAAGTCTCCTTCTTTCTGTATGAAGTATTCTTCGTACTCTTACAAACTTTCACCATTATTGATTTCGGGGAATAAGTAAATAGCATGTTTAATAGTATCAAGATTGCTCTCTCCCCCTCTCTCTCTCTGTTTTCCAAAAAGCATCACCAACTGTGAGGCTCAGTAATGTATAATAACTTCATGCAGATTTTCGTACATTCAACATCGCTATGTACTGTTGATTGTATAGGAAATTACTTACACAAGCAATTATTTCGGTTATCTGTACCCAGTAATTGGATTTTCGTTATCTAAACGTTACCTTCTGGAAGGAAAGCTAACAAAGGGGATAACGTTTAATCCAAAATCCAATATGTGACCCATCTTGCACACCCAAAAGCAGAAGATAATATACGTATTTTAGCCAACAAGGAGCTGAAAGTAGACATTTGTCAACCTACGCGAATTAGAGAGGGGAAAAGTTGTTTGTTCTTCAGCATAAAGTGCAAAGTAGCCGTTTCTATTTTGGGCATCCAACATCCAATCCATTCTACTGATGACAGGAAGTAGTAGAAGAACACAATAAAGCAAGGTTATCATCTTAGTCACAGCAGCAGAAATAATGAGGGCCAAATTAGGCGGATGGACTTTCTCCAAAACAAAATCATTTTTGTTACTTGTTGTTGATAGTCAGCCCTGTCGCCCGTATTATAATTGAAATATAATACATCATGATGATGTTTTCTTTTTATGAAAGCATATATTATCCAGATGGTCCTTTTATACTGCTAATATTAACTATTAACTAAGCACAAAATAAGGATATAATTAATGAAAAGGTAATCCTTCCAGTGGTTATACACATGGTTTTCAATTGTGGCCCACTAACTAGCATCTTATGTCAGCATTCTATACCTATATATATATATAACAACCAATGCAATTGTTTGTAGCTATCAATGCATGGTAGAATGCTCCTTTTGACAATGATTAAAGAAAGACAGATTTCAATTACGCTATTGTTTGTGTTTGTGAATACTGCGGATATTGATGACCAACATTATTTGTAATCATGGTTTTGTATATATTGGAAGATTACAGGTGGAGCCCAAAATAGCAGGAAATACACATTCTGGAGAGCTGTAATTTGGCTAGAAGATTCTGACTTCATTACCAAATAAATGTTTTTGAAATTTGTATAAACGTTCCTAAAGCACAAATGCAAATTGGCTACATTGTTGTTTCTTAGTCAGGCTTACAAAAACTGAAGGAATCTGTGAAGCTTGGTAATAATAATACGTAAATCCCTGAAACCCTATCTTTTTCGTAAATTAAGTAGATTGACGATCTTGAATCCGACTGATTGCGAAACCGCTACACTCCAATGTGGGCGTCATTTTAAACGTGAATGTAAACCCACCATATGTTTGCAATTGGACTGATACAGTAAACAGCGTACACGTATTTACCTGAAGTACTTTGTGGATGTCACTATAACTTGAGGAGTGGTTTTTGTATCGCTATTTACTTATTTACTTTCATTTTACTGGAAATTGCTCTTGACAGCAGGGGTAACATGGAATTTTACATTATATAAAGAAAAGAGTTTGAGCGTTTAAAATTTAAAGGCCAAATAAGCTGAAAAATATATTTAGTGGAATATCAACAACCTGAAATTATATTCCGTTTGTATTTTTTTGGGTATGTAGCTAGTAAAAATGAAGAATGTTTTAGCGATGGTTTTTAGCTGTTTGTAACATATAAATAATTAAATCCTTCTAAAAACAAATTGCTTTCTATTTTCGTCAAAGCAACGACCAATAAAAAAACTTGACATGGAAGCAGATTTTATTCCATTCTGTTTATAAATTTTAATGAGTGTTTACCATTTTTGCATTCAACGGCTTAAAGGAGCATGCAGGCGAAGTATTGAAAAAACCAGATTACTTCTATTCACTGCAAAATAATCAAATGATTAAAGGCTGCAGTTGTTTTTGCAAAACAAGTCCCCATTGAGTTTTTTGCCTTGGAAATAATTACTTTCCTTTTGATGACCTTCAAAAATATCAAGTGGATCCCAATCGTTTTGATGTTATAAGGAAAACTTCATCGAGACTGTATTCATCATGGATAACCCGAATCACCTGTGTTCACTACTTTTGACATTCAAAGGTTTATAATTAGGATTTGCAATTATAGCTCCTCTTGTTCCCAAAAAGTAATCTCTCAGTAGTATTATAATATATTGATATCATATATCCTTTGTGGATACCTATCATCCATAAGTCTACAGGAGAAGTAGATAAATATCCCTTTGTAGAAGTCTAGGAACTACCACTTGTCATTTGATTAAAAAAATATGGTATGCATGCCCTGTTTAATTAATTCGTCGAAAGAATTTATCGTCTAGTTCTACCAGTCGCACGATTCTCAGGAAAAATATAGCAAAGATTCATAAATAGGTACAAAATATCTCAATGTCACTCACCACTCACGCGTATTGGCAAAACGCGCTTGGCCTCCCGAGCTATGCGGATAGAAAACACACTTATGTTACACGCTTGAAAAACAAAAATAGTCTCTTTGAATCGATTGATGTGCGATAGAAGGGCAACTACGATATTAATTTCAGGCAATTAAGACTAATTACGCACCAATGTCAATTTTCATGGAAATAACAAGAGTATTTAGCAATTTAAAAAACTGTATTCTGCTTTTCGACAAGAATATTTCTTTGCTATATATGTTGCTGTCTCCATTAATATTAAGAACAATTCAAGGATGCATGCATATGGTATGCTTATGAGCTATTTAGAGATGCATTCTCAGCGGCCTTCATTCACAGAGTTATGCTTAAAAGGTTTTTCAATATGCTGTGTATGTGGTAAAAGACTGATACTTCCGTTTCCTGTGTCAGCGGAAATTCATCAAAGCCAACTTTCACTTTTGGATACAATTAATGTCAAAATTTCTTTGTTAACATTGCAAAGTAAATCAAAGTAAACCACAATGTGTAGCTACGACAATGGTGAAAGATATCTATTGCTAACCCCATTCCTGTTACAGCTCTGCATTGACACAAGTAAATTCTGCTCTGTATCTTTTATTATCACAATATATGCATTTGTATGAAGTAAAAATTAGCATTTGCAAACCAACGCAATTCGTATCAAGTAGCCCCGTCTAAATTCTCTATTCTCAAAGTTTTAACATTTCAACAAAACGGATGACGGAGGCATGCAGTGAAATCCTCTAGGGGCAAATTAATTGGAAAGCAATGCCTACGTACTAAGAACATTTTCCAAAAACTTATTTCCCTTTGTAACTCATAATTAGCGTGCACTCAAGAAACAAGAGTTCTTTTGAGTAGACATCAATTAAAAATTATTCAAAAGGCAGAGTGACTTCATTTTTTGCTAGAAAAACAAAAGGTTTTCAAATGAAAGTTGTAATGTGTGGGAAACCATGCTTTCTCCAAAGTAATTTTAATTTATATTCTAACTCAACGTCACACAAAATGCGTCCCAACTACAGCAAATGTTTCATCTAACCAGAATCTATGTGGTTACATGAAAAATACACAAACTTGGTTAATCTCCTTATTATGACAGCTCGTCAATTGTAAACGTGGGAAATTAAAATGGCAAACCAGCTTGCAGTGAATCCATTAACTTTAGGGTTTCGTGGTTTTATTTTATGTATGTATTATTAAATGTTTGATTACTTACTGTACATATTTAAATAAGAAGTACTATGATACAAGTTTAACCCAAACTTTCTCCAAGTAAATTCAAAAAATGTAAACATGAATGTTTTTGACGGTGTCACATTTTAGGGTTTTGCCAACACAAACCTAATTCATATATTGAAGCCATTTATGGTTGCACTATATGTCATAGTGATAACTAAAACATTGTAGATAAAAAGACCTTGCCAAAGTAGCACACTGTTCGACTTCATTAAAAAAATTCATTTTCAATCTTCATGTCAGAAAATGAGCCTCATGGATCGATTGATCCCCCTTTCTAAGAGCTTGACGCTCCAAGAAATCTCTTTTCTTTGAAGCACATATGTTACAGGTATGCTCAAGCTGGTTTTCATTTCATAAAATAAAAATTGCACAATTTATTGATGTTTACCTTACTTTGTACTGGTATACGCGTTCATAAAAGCTATATGAATTGAATAACTACTTTCTTTTTGTGGTTCAATAAATTGAATCGACTCGTACTCCTCTTCATATTGCTAGTGGATATAACACAGGTAGCCAGAGATGAGCAAATATTTTATGAATAGATGTTTTCTTTGTTTTTAAAATATTATGGTTGTTTGAAAGAATAATAAAGCCAACGTAACGTAGCGTCCATAATAGCTATATGAAATTTGGGGTATTACGATACTTGACACAGCTTGACTTATAAAACGAGTATACTGTAGGCTGCATGAGAAAGTTTGAGACTAGCAGTACCTGAAATTATTTTTACAACGATTTTTTGCAATACATGCAACGAGATCAGTATGATTTAAGTATTCAAAGAGAATTGGTAATTTGTGGTAAAGTACTCAAATGTAAACAAACTCCCCGGATGTGGGATCTTGGTTATGTATTAAAGATTTTGTATAAAATATCTACTTATACAGTTGTCTGGATTGAAGTTGCATTGGAAGGGTGAATGAAATAATCCATTGAGATGAGCAACGTAAGACATATTGCAGCCAAAGACCTCACATTTCTATTCAGTTGCTATTTTGGATTCGCAAATATGACATGGAAAAGTGATCACACAAGTTACAAGGAAATCCTCAGTAAACTTGTTATGATGATGATATGATGGGACGGTAAAAAGAAACCTATTTCCTTTCTACACATCCTGCCATATGGCATGTCGGAATAACTGTTCAATATGCCTGTGACACCCGAACATAATCTTAATAATGACGTTTTCTACGAACCAATTTCAGAATTTGTGACTTAACCAATAATATTTTAGAGTAGTTCTCAAGCACAGACATTTCAAGTAGTAATGCAAACACGTATTTCCGTGCAATTTTCAAATTCTGTATAATATGTAGGCTTGAGTATTGAGATAAAAAAAACCCTACAGATCATTTCTAGTAAGGTTCAGTGTAAAGAGAAGTTTTGATTACCTTCTAAGTACGTTCCGCCAACACTGCAATCCGATACAAAAAAGATGAAAATTGGTTCCAAGTTCCAGCTATTCTTGATTTACGAACTTTTCTCAGGTATTTTTTCACAAACCTGCTAAAATATGAAGGAAATATCAATTTCCTTTGGAGAGAGACACAAGTGGTTGCGACGACTGCTACAACAGAATAACCGATCCTGATACTCAACAGTCCTGATTTTGATGTGTGTTCTGCTGCTCTGCCAAGGCTTACATGAACTCTATATATTGCATCCAAGATTGTAGAATCTGTGCTCTTTTCCCCACACCATCCATAAAACTCTCTACGTTTTTCTAGCTACAGGTTTAAATGGTAGTGAAAGTGAGGCGCAAGTTGGTCTTGTTGGAAGCCAGTCTGAAAAGTGACTTAAGCTTTGGCATACACACAAATGTTATGAGCGTTAGCTTAGCATCAGAGAAAGTTTTTTCACCTCCATGCCTTGTATGTTGGTGATTGAAGATTAAGTATGAGCTACGAATAGGATACGCATGTGTATCCTTTCCTTATCTATCTTTCTTTGTAACTTTGTGAGTAATGAGTATCAAACATGATGGCATGAAAGTTTGTGAAATGTTAATTATTAACATTGAGAAAAGAGGTGTGCTGAGTGCTAGTACATTTTGAATGACAGATTCAAGTTTAATGGACTCGTCCAAATGTATAAAATTTTCAACACGTAACGGAAATATGAGTTCTCTAAAGCTCTTTTTTTGTCATATTGTTCTGAAAAATTTGATAGTCCTCGTTTCATTCTTCCAATTTAAGCTGTTTCTCTAGAGTACTCACTAGACTGTCTACAAGGTAGTTTTGGGTCCATTTCATTTTCGGAGACAAATTTGGTTGAGTAAATTCACAACATCAGGGTCTATAGTCTTACAGCTATATCCATTTCGTTTGGAGAGCTGAGTACAGTAACCTAGAATAATTTATCTATCTGCTACACAACGTGAGGTCTGATACGTGCCTGGTTGCATCTAACTTTCCATCCATCCTACTTTCAGAATCTTATCGTTAGTTTCATGCTCATAAAATGTGAAAGAAGTGTAATGGTTTTAGAAGATTTATAAACTTGTTGACTCCTCATTTGAGTTTCAAGATTTCTTTCGACTAGTTTTCAAGATTTATTTAGTTTAATGAAGAGAATGTGACATAACCCTATTTAGAGTCTTAAAAAAGTTAGTAGAAGGAAGTACTTTTGGAGGGATACACTCCAACAAAATATTTGTAAGCGGGTATCTTCAATGCTTTTACGTGGAAGTAGAGAACCCTTCTGCAGTGTTCAATTGGATACTTAAGCTTAGCATTGAATGTGCTTGTTTCATCATTTCTGTCTCGCTCTCTCTCTCTCTTACAAAAAGATAAACTATTCTTGCAATTTGATGAATGCATCGTTTACGCAACTTACTAGAATATGTATACATAATTTACTATTTATAGTTTTCTTTAGAGAAACAACCATGTATTTCAATCCTTCTTCAATGCAAAGTTAAACAATTATTTACAGAAAGTTGAGTCGATACTCAAATGAAGCATAACAAACGAAAACTAGTGACTAGTGGAAAGCACATTTGCCTTGAAGCTTTCAAAGAATGAAACTCGAGCTAAAGGAGTACGCTAACGATTATCTGATATGACGTTATGTAAAAGTCAAAAGTCGGATTGCAAGAATTCAATTGTCATTTGTAAAACGTGTTAAACTGACAATGAGTTTGTTCAAAGATAGAAATACCTTGATGTGATCCAATTTATGACGCGTTCGTTCGCTATTTTTGATTCAGAATGCGTTGGCGTATTTCATTTCTTGAAATGGTATTACTTCATTTCATTGTCAGTAGGATGCCTTTATTTTTAAATTCCTTCAAATGTGGTTTCAAAATTGTCATTTTTTCACAAATGTAGAACAGTATTTTCAAGGTGAGAGAAGAAAGAATCTTCACGTAACAGTTAGAAACTAGCTTCACTTCAGTTGGCAAAATGAAATATCGGGTTTGGTAAGCACGGATTAATGCCAAGAACACACTTCTTTTATTCCAATACATTTTACCTAAAAGTGTACGCTTGACGGCTGTCAAGCGTATTTTTTTATTGTACTTTGATTTGTCAAGCCGACCACGGTATCCCGTAATAATGTCATATAATAATACATGGTTGCCAGTCATCTTCTTCGATCGATATGTATGCTATCGAATTTCTACAAGAACACAATTGAAATATGCTAGCCTCGTTTCTTTAAATTGAATTATAAAATCCTTCTGCTTGGTTGAACTGAATCACCTAATTAATCCAATTGATGATGTAAAAAAAACTTGAATCGATTGCATTCTTGTGGATTCTTCTGGAGTGACTGCAAAAATAGCGCAAATGCAAGGATGAGGGAATAAGGATGTCATGTCATAACACCTAAGTTCCCAATTTTGTGCGAAGGTTTTTGATGCCAATGTATTATGTAATGGATGCGGTAATCGTGCATATAAATAGCTAGAGACTTGAACTTCAACACGTGCATTGTTTTGTGTTCATTTTTGTAAAGTCAACATTTTATTCGGTTAAATTCCAGGAGATTCTCTAAGATCAACCGGATGCTTGGTGTAGCAACGGTACAAAGGATTATTAAAGTTAATAATATTAATAATAACAGTAGGAGTAATAATATATACGGTTTAAAGTATATTAAATGGAATAGAACCATACTTTGATCGTTCAACGCATTAATATTTCACTCGTCGTCTACTAGCAGTATCTTTAAGGATTTAACAGAAGGAAACACAAACACATGATGCGGATCTATTTTAAAAGTCCAATATTACAGTGTCTGCAACATACAAAAACTTGATATAAACTAAGATGTAGCAAAGTTTTATCGTGCAAAATCCTTTGCTGCCAGTCTCACAACCACCGTTGTAGAAACGGAAGCATTCTAATTTAATCCTTAGGAGCTATATCATGTATATGAAATATATGAAAATATCATATTATTTACTATCCATTTCTAAGCCTCATGTAATACGTCTTCTTTCATATATGATTCCCTGCTACAAGTAAGTCATCTTTGTATTCCAATCTTCTCTCGTCTGATTTTTTTTTTCATTTGAGTAACTTATATTTTAATATACACATTGATATTGTACAAGGAAATTTACAAAGTACACAACTTCTATTAAACTACATTAATTATTTCAACGGCACGCCAACGCCACATTTTCCAGTTCTTTTTTTAAGTTAACATGCATAATATTTGGTTTCTTTGTTGGGCTAATAATTGTATAGGATTTTACCAACTGCGTACTGCTCGCAGTGTTACATACTTTTATTATATCTATGTACGTACGCATTTCTTCCTGCCCCTCTTCCGCACATGTTGTAAGGTACAGTCAACAATGTCTTTTTACATGTTTTACAAAGATAGAGTAAAGCACAGGACAAATTTTTTACACTAATTTCACAACATAACTTGTATTACTCTACCAATATTTACTTACATTATAAAAAATGGGTTACACGTAACGTAACTCATCTAATGTCTACATTATATCTTACTGTACTTAAGTTTATAAATGTAATTGCGTTGAACGGGATTAGTATTACTTAAAAACGAGAGTAAGTACATACATACATAATATATTTATTAAAAAGAACTCTTGTTGGCACTGTGTTAATTGGAATGTAAATCATTCGCTTTATATATAATATATAATACATTAATTTACATGCATTTCAATAAAACAGGCTAGTTGTAAACACTGGTATATAACTTTGATTATTATGACGTACATAATCTTAATACTATACTTCATATATCAAATAACTGTGTGTAATCTCTCCCCCACATAAATTAGTTTCGAACCTTAATATGTTGATGTAAAGCTTTCAGAATATAAAAAAAAACATTGTGCTATCGTTCCTCTTGTTTAGAAGAATGTGAATGCAATAGTTGAAAGTGTAGATTGGGTTTCAGAAAACCAAGAAAATTAGTAAGACTTCAATCAACTCAAGTCACAAAAATTGCATTGCTTCGTTACAACGTAAAAATAGGATTTCTATTTTTTGTAGATTAAACGGAGTTTAAAAATAATTCCAATGATAAATTTAAAGCATATCTATATGACAAGTCTAGCTACAGCTACACTAGGTAGCATTAGCGTATTAAAAAAAGAAATTAAGGAATTTAAAATCTAATGAATTTCTCAATCATATAACAAAGTGCTTGGAAGAATGTATTTCGTAGCGGAGTAGAGGAACGATGCATACCAATGAATTCCTTGGTCTGGCAAGGGAATCGTGTTGGACTGCTGCTTCCATGATGAATTACCAAAGTTTCTTGGGGCATTGAAATTGTCGTTGCTACTCTTTGAAATGTGCATTGTTTTGGATACTGTCACCAACATTGTTAATTTTATCTGAGGCTCGTACATGACTAAAGGAGATGAATCGACTGAACTCTTTCCACATATGAGTTACTGCCTGTTGGAAATTGTGAGCTAGTCGAACAGGAGCAAATGCAAAATGTGCAAGGGACTGATCATCAATAAGGGCATAGCATGAGGTAAGCACACCATCCACAACAACATTTCCCGTCGAGGTAAGTGGAGCATACACTCCAGTTTCCACTCTAGCTTCAACGCTAATGACTTTTTCAGCAATGTAGAGTGAGCTGGAATCTGAATCTTGCAATTCCTGCTCTGTGAAAGCCCGTTGAGTTGGCTTCTTAACCAAGATCCAGTCCCCAATCTGAACAAATTTTGCAAAGGTAATTTCCGCTTTTGTTAGGAAATATTTNTGCTCTGTGAAAGCCCGTTGAGTTGGCTTCTTAACCAAGATCCAGTCCCCAATCTGAACAAATTTTGCAAAGGTAATTTCCGCTTTTGTTAGGAAATATTTTGATATCTCATCCGGTTTCAAGAATCGATTTTCAGTGAGAAGAAATTCATCATCAGGCGTCACAGACTCTGGCTGAATGGAGTAGAGCAAGTGGGATGGGGTGAGAGTCAATGTCGCACCTGACTCAGTTGTTAAAACAAAGAATTCTCTCACTTCTGTCGAGTTCCGATCCAGAAACATGAGAACATCACTAAATACTTCTTTCCCGTCTGAATCAAGACTAAGGATTTTATCGCCTGGTTTAATATCTTCCATTTTGCGTGGACCTGAAGGGGTCTCAACGGTTGAGTTGCCACTGAAACAACCTCCGGTTCGTGAAGCTTGAGATGAATCTGTAATATTCAAAAGGAAAACACATTTTAATTACGTTTCTGCCATTTTCACATTCATTTATACTCATGTTGTCCTTCTAAATTGATACGGCAAGTCATTGGGTATATAAGCTAAATTTAGAGTAGCAACATATTTTTTTGCTTAAAGAACATATTATAACATTTTCACTCATGTCTTTGGTTGTTAAATCGTCAGAAATCTTTGAAACCTTAGACTCACAAGCAAACCTTTCCATCTCCAAGAAAGTAGAAAATTCATTTTCTCTGCTACATTAACTCGAATTTCCATCAAAGAAAACTCAATATGTGAGCGTTAAGTCATCTATATGAAATATTAAATACATGAAAAACTCATCACTTTCAAAACCAGTTTCTCGTATTTATCATATCAATAAGTAACTTTCCCAGCAGCGATTCAGCATCTAACCAAGCAATGACTACGACATAAATACATACGTGGAGATTATTGCGCTATGTGAAGATTTTTAGCATTTCGGATTTCGGTTTTGCTCATGTCTCATACTGCATAGGGGCACGCTGTGTTCTTGCTGCTGCGGGCTTTTATTTATTTACCCATCTAAAATATTCACTCTAACGGAAGTTGCGTACAAATATGCACGTTCCATTTAGAAAGGTAACAATAAATCAATATTTTTTATTTGCAAAAGAGGAGCTCGTATTGAGTTTGAAGTGCGGTACCGAATACAATTTCAATTCTAATCTTTTTTTTACATGGACAAAATTGACTATGTCGACTTAAGCCACGTCCATACTACATGACTGCATCCGAAATTACACTAACTTTTAATATGTAAGCCTTTCCTATGGCTTTGTGGTTTGCTCGATGTAAGTCACCTCAGCTCAGGAGCCTCTCCTGCCATATACCTGAAGACTTGACAAAATAATCCGCACACACACACACACAACTCAACAAGTGCTGTACTGTTTGAACAGCAGTACCTTGGTCAAAGCTAGCCACTTTTCGCTTTCAACATCCTGTATTTTCACGCATAGTGTGAAAGTAGCGTGGCGACAACCGTCCTACAGCATCTAGCGGTATAACGGCTGTTGCAATACTGCTAAGCCTTCCCTTGTTATTAAAAAGAGAACAAAGGGATACACGTTCTCAGTTTATAATCAGCAACGGCATTTGCTCTCTCTCTCTCTCTTGCATTCAAAGTCAGTGGGCTTATAACAATGGAAAAAATGGAAAATCGATACTCTGTTCTATTAGTATCATCCAAGAAATCACTCCAGTTTTATTAGAAAAAATTAGAGGAAATCATTGCCCCCAAAGACGTACATTAGAGCCTTCACATATATGTATGCGCAAAGAATAGAGTGATATGATGTGGTTGGTGGTGAGCTGTAATGGCATGGCACCTGGATTTATGGTTTGCCAAGTCGGGAGCGTGCCGGTGCATACGATTGTGAGATTTGTAGAGTATTAACGAGTCCATATAACATATGATGAACTGTCGCCCATTTGTCGCCATCAACCACCATCATCCTCAACAACTTGGGAAAGTAAATAGCGACAAATTCGGATAGTGATTTTATGTGTGTAAGAATGACAAATCCAGAGATGGTACTTGAATCATAAGGGAAGGTGAGCTCATCCCAAATATACCTTAGGTTCCCAAACTGTATCACGACAAGAGACATTAGTCCGACATACTTTGTAACTTAGTATTACGGTCTTCCATCAGCGTGTGAATTATCGTACTTTATGTGTAACCACAAGATTAGTCTAAAAGAGTGAATCACAATACATTCCTTACTCCACACCGTTGACACCACTCAAGTCGGTTTGATGTTAAAGAAAGGGAAAGAGATGTAAGATGAACTTTTATTGAGTAAATAAGCCAATTCATTGTCAAAATTACCGACAAGGAGGAATTAGCCACTTGTTTGTGCTTCATTTTATTTTTATTGTGAAGACATCTGGTTAGAACAATTTTAATGCTTTTAAAGGGAAGGTGACACAATAAAATCCATTTCGTTTCCTTTGACTTTTTGACGTGAAAAACATTTTTTTTTCTGCAGGTGTTTTTTTTTGTCTGTAGCACCGCAACCTATTACAATATTATTACACGAGTGACCACTAAAGCTGAACCAAAGTATGTAATTGAAATACAAATTTCAACACTTTTATTACACCTCTCCATTTCTATTTGTCCCTTTATGAGTACATTAGCATTGGTATTTAAAAGACGTCATCATGCCATCCGTGTGTATTATACAACAGGAACACAATTGAGCTTGAGCTCGCTTTACTACCATCACAGTGCCATCCTTTCATTTTTGTTGGTATATACGAATGCAAGCATGCATAAGCTTTGTTGCTCAAAAGACAATAAAAATTAGTTTAGAGTACTGAGTATATATCCTTTTCAAAAGGCATAAACCATTGTGTTAATAGCGAAGCCCGTGTTTACTCGAGTTGTTCAGATGGATTCGTAAGAATGTGAGAAAACATGACATAACTCCCCGAAAACATTGGATTTATGCTAGGAATTAGTCATTATAATCGCTGACAAGTGCAGCGTAGCTGGTATTAAGTTGTAGAACGAGAATATGTCCCTCTCTCTCTCTCATTCTCAGCTCAGCATCCAAATGTCGTAAGCAAACAAATGAACAAGATTTCTTTTCAAATCGCTCCTAAAAGCAAACTTATCCTTCTAAAACTGATGATGGCATACTTTATCTTGAGATGAAAGTAAATAAGGAATAAATACTTATACAGAGCTCCGGAACATACATTTCCTCCAGAATTTTATCTCAAGAGGCGAGAGTGCAGGATATATCTTGTCTCTAAACTATTATGAAGATGATCTAGCAATAAGGAAAACTATACAGAAAAGAGAAGGAACGGAAGCCTCAACTCCTTGCCGTAGTGGTTGAGAACAAGCCGACCCATGAACTTTCATGGGAAAAGCTACATACTGTTAACACCTCCAGCAAAATATCAAAACTTTGATTAGAGAGAACAGCATTGCTAAATGGTCATACTTTTCCCAATGAGTTTTAACAACATATAATATCTATCTTTGAACTCAATAAGTTATAGGACAGTTGACGTAAGGTATAAAGAAACAGCGTTTTGTGAAGTTGTATACTTTCTGTCATTCGCAGTAGATTAAGAAGCCTTTTTGTTTGCTAACTTCCAAGAAGAACTTAAGCTTTCAATGTGCCATTTTGATTTCTCCCATGGTTGATACTCAGTACTACGCCTTTCATAGAGTTACTAAGGTATCCGAAGTTCATCAACGTTTTCAGCATACGCAATCGATTAATTGTTTCATTTGCACGTGCTCAACTCGAGTTTTCTATTTGGAAGGTGAGGTAAACTAAATTTCCTCTTTTGCTGATTGAAACGAAATGAAGTTAGTAGTTTAGTGAGTTTCGACTAATTTCACTTGTGCCTAGGTTCAGGGAAATGGGATTGTGAATTTCCATGTGTGTGCGTGCCTACTAGACCGCAACCACATGAGAGCGTAGAACATCACTTAATTACCCCAATTGTCAAATACCTAGATGCACACTAAATTTGGTAAGTTTGGTAAGATTAAATTAGGAGATTGGTATGAGGACTCATTTATGTAATGGGCCA
>JAANSM010000612.1:0-25724 GCA_036850725.1 Orchesella villosa | reverse complement strand
TTTACCTATTACATGGATGAATGTGAGTGAATTCGTGGATTACGCTTATTGAATCATAAACTTCCACTTTTGCGATACACAAATAACCTCATTTATCCAAAGTACAAATCTAGTTTCCGTTTGAAGTTCGATTCCTAAAACTTCAAAGAGTCTATCAAAACTATTTTATATGATATATACCTATATAATATGCGTTTTCAACTAGCGTTGATCTATCATCATAAATGGATTGGATGTAGCCCTAAGCCCACTATTATGCGTGTGCTTTTTCTTACTCTTCACGGTAAGCTTACTTTCTTAAGTAAGTACCAATTTCATTCGGATTTGATCCCACCCTTTTCACCGAAAATGTAAATTGGAATAAAAGTATTTTTAGTTGCATTAAATGTTAAAGGTCATTTTTATCACTTCTGTAAACTGATAACGTTCGTATAACACGCATGTAAAGTTGTAAAAATATGGTATTCATATTTCATAGCTATCTCATGTCTGTACCTGCTACAAGATCTACTTATGTGTACCAAACGATCTGGTTTAACTCGTTTTCAATAGAAGATTCAAAGGATTTTTGCATAGCCCGATATCGGTATCTGACAGTATCCGCTTGTTAGAGTTGCTCTCCTTCTAAGCATCGTCATGTGCATGCCTGTACATTCTGCTCAAATTAATTCTTTCTCTATGTGGCATTTGAATTGATTAGGTGCTTCGGAATAAATAATTTCATGTCTTATGTGACTACAACATTTTATACGGTAGTTATCAAATTATCACTGATCCCCAGCGTGGATATTACAGACACATATATAAAATGCAGTTGAATATGAAGCAATAAGTTGCAGCACATTTTTGTTGAAATGCAAGAAACTGGTTAATTGGTTACATCGAAAAGCAACAGGACTAACAAAAGGCGAATTGCATAATGCCGAATAATTTCAGACATGAAAACCCAGTTAGCATGATTTTTTGACGACGAGCTGAGATTCAGGACCGAGACTGAAGTGAGTCATTTATTTTCTTAGAAATTTTGCATCTTCTTCTACGCATATACTCTTTAAGACATTATACACCACGCATGTACGTAAGTAATGAATGTATAACGTTCTCACGTTCAACGTTACGTATGAGTAGCTTAATGAAGAAGTTGTAGAGTTGTTGCAATAATTTGAAGCAAAGAGTGTCTATGTATAAACAAGATGCTTTAAACAGTACCGTTCCACCTCGATGATTATTATAGCTATTTTCCCTTCTTTTCACAAAAGCCTCTTCTCACTTACTTGCTACCTTTGCTTTATCATTTTGAAAGAGAAGGCGATAAATCGCAACCACACACTGTAGATCTCATTCATGTTTTTGCAATTGTAGCTAACTGTCGGGTTGTTACTGAATAAGAGGATATTTAAAAACTATTTGTTCATACAATCGTGTGTTTTTCAATAGCTGTCAGCGGTGCGATTAGAAAGAATGGTATTTAAAAGTGCTAAAATTTGTAATTAAGTGTTTAATATATTGGACACACATAATGAAAAGTATTAACTCTACACAACTGATTTCGTATACACATTTAAAACGCTAAAGCAAATAAAATGGGATACCGTGTTATTGCGAAAAGTTATCCACAACTACGTAGGAAGCAGTGACAAAAGTTAATGTGTACATTAAATTTCTGAGAGTTCATGCGATTTAATGGAATGAAAGCAAATTAGCTTTATTTGTGCTAACGTTTGAACGTGAAGAAATAGTGGTGTTAGTTAATTTCTCAAATAGAAAATATTTAAGTAAAACAAAATCACAATGTGCTGCTTCTTTTCGCAACGAACCTTCACGTACTTTTTATCATTCACACATCTTGTACGTTTGTTTTCTTTAACATTAGCAACAATTAAATTTTCATAGCATAATATGTTGATTCAAGTGTGATTTACCAAGGATTTTTTGGGGTAATTACTTTTTTTTTACTTTCACAAAATATTTTTAGTTTTTCGCCGTTGTGTTCCTATCCGTAGTTGGAATGGAAGCTATTATATTTTACAAATCGGAGCCATTATATGGATGGTCATCAGACGTTTCAACTAGTCTGGTAAGAATAAAGTTGATGAAGAATTCAATACGGATTATGTTTACTGACTGATTTTCAGATGTTAAAAATATTTTACGAAATTGTACATTGAAATCCATGTAACGTTTAATCATTAGTGATTCTACAGCAGTCAACATTTATTACTCATTAAATTTCAGATTAAGGACAGTTTAGACCTTTACATACTCTCTGGCTATGGATTTCTATATCTCATTAGTTCGTTAATAATATTTCATGGAATTCATAAGGTACTGAGAAATTCACTTTGCTGAGCAAACAGCCATTAAATTGAACATAAAATGATTCATGTATAATTTGTATTATTCCAGGAATTCGTTTCTGTTATCAAATGGATGACTGTAATTTTCTTCATTCTGCAATGCTGTTCTGTGGGTATGCTGAAACACATGCTTGAGCGGCATCCGGATACTAAGACATCCTCTTTCCACAACGCTTTGGAGACAATGTTCAGTTCCAGTCTGACTGTATTTTTTATCATTGTTCAATTGTTCCACAGTATGATCTACTTAATTGACCTGGTTTTATACGCCTGTTTGGTGTCGAGATCGAAATTAGTTGTTCATAAAATAGTATACGTCTGAAAAGAGCCTTGTAGATTTTTAGCTTCGTTTTTTCCTCACACGGAATACTTGCTCAAGCGTTGTTGTTACTCTTCATGGGTATTGTCTAGAAAGCAAGATTTGTTTATGGGCATACGCAAATTAAACATGAAAATAGGTACAAAAGTTGGTTGCTTATTTATCCATGTACTCATCCTGCATGAATGTACGGCACTGCTTCTACGTATTTATGTATGTATGTATATATGCAAAAGTGAAAAGGAAGCAGTTTTTAGTATGTAACTTGGTTAGTAGGTTCAGCATAGAAATGTGCATTTTCACTTAAATTTTTACTCAACCGTATTATTGTATGCCTACATGAAGTATTTAATCATAACTGATGAAGTTACTTTTCTTTTTAGTAAGTGTCTTTTGTCTGTATTGAATGTATTAAAAGAAGCGTTGTTGCAATAAACCGCGCGTATACATATATTTCTGTGCTTGTTATATTGTAGCTTTTGTATAATTGTTTCAATTAAAGCACCTTGTAATTAGATCTTCTACCGGTGTTTGTGATTTTGCAACAATAGAAGTCTTTGCTAGATCCCGTGGGAAATTTATGAAGACTGGTTGCGTACCTCATATTTAGCAGTCGGGGGATTCGGGATGTGATACAAAAACAGTCAGTCAGTCAGTGTCATAACTCATTGCTTGGAATCGTTCCCAAACTCAACATACTTTCGATGTAACACTTGATGATTGCAGTCTATCAACACACGCCCTTGCTTGCAGCTCTAGTTACTTTTTTAACAATGTGTTTGTCTGTCAATAACATATTCTGTAATTTTGGCGGAACCTGCTACTGATACCAAAAATAATGCAAACCTTTTATCTCACGGTTTCAGCTCAGCTCGTGTGAAATAGGCGTACGAATTTCAGGACTTAATTTTTGTGATTTTATTTAAATACGCACGTTTACATGTTTGTATAATATGATATAGTATACTAAATTTACTCCCATTTCGGATTCACGGTGCAGAAGCTAAACCCGACAAAACCAATTATAGTGCTCTCTCATATAATGCTTATCCCGGTCCCTTGCTATATAAAAGCATTTGTTTCAGTCTGGCACAATATTACTGTGACCTTAAAGTCAGCGATTTCTTGAATTAGCGTTAAAAAAATTACTAATTCGATTTTAATGTAGAAGAGGTTTGCTATCATCCTTTAGGTTTCGTTTCTAGCCATTTCAATCATCTCATTAACATCGACTGAAACGTGTTTAGTGTTCAACATGAATGTAGCCGCAGCCGAAAACTTATTCAATGGTTATACAAAGATTGAGATGATTATACGTATAGCTAGTTAAAACAAATGAGATTACATTGTGCATGATTTTTTTCGATAATCGAAAGAATTCATAGATATATGCTTTCATTACGCAAAACGTTTGGATAGTTTGCAAAAATACGTATGCTCGTTGATTTCAAAGATACAATTAACTTTAGAATTCATTCCCTCGCATTTTAATGCGTTCAGCGTTCTATATTGAATGCACGCAATGAATATCACATATAAATTTGATTTGGTTCTAATATTTTCAAGCCTACTTAGATCAATAAAAGTTTGTCTCTTTATATTTTAAAAGTCTTGCAAGTGTTACCTTCTTCGATGCAGCGACGGATTCGAGATATAAACCAAATACTAACGTACTACAATCTGAACTTAAGCGTTTATACTACAGCTATTTTATCAATAAGTATATGCTTCTTTCCTAATTATGTACCACATATTAATAGTTCGATAGATTTTTAAAATCTTCGAATCGGATTTAGGTTACATGCCAGATCAAATGTAGTTTTCTTGTGAATTCTTGTTTAGAACCAAACAAGCCACTATCGAGGGATAAAATACTAGTAGTAGGTTCTGAATTATCCGGTATCATCTCTGACTCATACCCATAGATAAATTCTTCCCCAAATTTTAACGAGGTCTTCTGACACCTGAGTTCCGTTTTACTTTTGGACTCGATAAAATAATGGGCTAATATTGGTGATCAAATGAAACTAAAATACATGATTGATCGATATTATTCTACTTCAATTTTGCCCGACTTACCGATCTTTTCATGCATACAACAATAGCTTACATTTTTCAGCTTATACAATGTTTACAATTTGTCATTGCCACAAAGATAAACATGGCAGTGTTATCACTGCAAATATATCCCTAAATCGCATTCATGATGTCCTACAATGCAGTTTCACATAACATCCTCACTTCTCATCATGAGTTAATTACCTACATAATATGAACTGCGAATTCCTCACAGAGCAGAATTATGGGAAAAGCTAACAGTCTACTGCTTATCACTCACAAAATTACGTCAACATCGACGAGGAATAATAAAGATGAACTTTATTCTCCGAGTACGTACTAAGTGAATCTAGACAATCATTTATGAGTGAATTTTTCTGTACTCTTCTGTGCTACATTACCTGTATTCATAGCTATTAAATCATGAGTTCCACATTCATTGCGTTTATCATTATATCCTCCTTTATACGCCTATATCATGTTGATAAGGATTTCCAGCTTGTTGCTGTGATTGCAGGGTTGGGTAGGATGAGCTTAGCTTACATGTTATAAGAAAATCGATGCACTTAAACCATTGTTAACTAATCGTAAGTCAAGCAAATTGACAGACTTTTCATGTCATAGTTATCATAAACCAACTTGGCTAAATAAGAACGTTTCTATTTACACTAAAATAGGTCATCGCTTGGACGAATTGGTATTATGCATCGTATAAAAAGCAAATTAAAAAAATAATGAGTCATCAACTGGAAAAGTTTTTCGAAAAACGAAACAAAAGATTTAAAGATAAAATCGTGTATTTGATATTTTTTTAAGATTTGACATTGGTTTTCTTTGGTAATTACTGCATTTGCCATACCTCAGTTCAAATGTTCGGCAATCAATTTTCATAGCGAACACACGCGGTACTAAACCAAGGTACCTGTTACACTGTCTGAAACAAGCATATCCCATTTTGAGAATCTCTATGTAAGAATCAAGTAGAAAAACATCTTTAGGACCCTTTTACCAAATAAGATTTTCTGGTCTCTGGCTGACTGAACCTGTACGTAATAGAAAACGCAAGTGTACACCAAGAAAAATATCGCGTTGCGTGTGTGGCATTCCCATGCTGAAGTCTGCATCCCCTACAGAAAGCCTCGTATCTGAAAAGTTGTGATCCTCGTCCACACTTTTTTCTTCATGCATGCCACAACAACCTGCTTCTGCTTCTTAACTTCCAGAGACGAAAGTTGGTTCCGATCAGTTGCATTTTTGGCTGTGAAGAGGAAGGTATATTATTCTGTAGGGATTGAAATTGAAAGCTTACCTTCCTCGCATCATAGCGTAGTACTTGTATGTACACCAATCAACCATTGCATTGCTTCAAGATTTGTGTTCATCTATCATACACTATGTACAAGACTCGAGGACAAGGTATAATCTGAGAACAGTTTTAATCTGCACGTGTACAAGCTTCTCTAATTTCTCCTTCGGTCGTTCATAGTACATACTTTGATAAATGTGAAATTCATAAGTCGAAGGTTTTAAAAAGAAATTAAGAAGTTTTCAATATCCTTATCACTGGACTGCAGTAAGTGCCAAGTTGCCATATATGTGTCATCCTATCAAATGGAATCCTGCAGGATTAACTTGAACATTCCTTAATTCTCGAAGGCAAAGAATTAAGTAGAACTACAGTTGACAGTGTATAGTGACTTTATGAAAGAACACCATTATTGTTTTTGGAATCCGTGAGATATGGAGCGATAAGGGATCCATAACGTGAGTCAACCTTTTAAACTAATATTTAACCACGTACTTTTGTAATCTCCGTTGACATACCATTTCCAAAAGCATCAGCCTTCAAGACTTAGAAACTTTATCAGGAAGGTTGTCGCTGTCGCTAGTTGCTCCATCAGCAGCATGAGCCATTCCATGATATTGCTTTTTGTTTTCTAAAGAGCTTTAGTAGCCATATTGGCTTTTAGTTTCTACTGATAATAATATTTGAAGTAAAACGTATTTTTTTGTCACGTCCAGACACGTTGGTGTCTATCTGCTGCAATGTAAAGTATAAATTGAGATTGCGCATTGAACCCACGTTGAGATAAAGTGAGTTTGAGTAAATTGTTTTCTCCTATTTTCACGTTTTAAAAACGTAGTAGCAGCAATGTTTTTATGACTACTACGAACAATTGGCTTCTGCTGCTTTGAGAGCTTATAGCGAAAGTAACAACAACCCTTGCCTGTAGAGATAAAGGTTATCAGGAAGACTTTACAAGGAAATTCTATCTTTGCTGGCAGAACAAAAATCTGTCATAACTCATGTCAGTCTTGTGTATGCACGCTTTACATCATTGATGATCGTTCTTGTGAACAATACACTCACATGAACGATTGAGAGTGATGAGACTCATAGGAATATAAGCTGGGCTGATGACCAGCACTAAACTAGCTGATTATAAAAGGGATTTTTCATACGTATAGTCACTATATATGTACCATGTTTTGGTTACTAATCCCCGCCCATTACGTTTTTGTTTTCTTGTCTTCTCTCCATCATAAATTGCTTTAGAAGATAATATATTATAGGAAACCTTACAAGTGGTGTAAGGTTCATATATAGGGAAGTACGAAGAATCTATATAAGCTGTCATAAAAGGAAAAACCGATAATGACACAAGCGTTTCAAGCTCCTTGCATTAAAAGTCCCAACCTTTTGGACTGGCAGGTCGTCTCCAAAGTCGACTTTCAACCTTAAAAGTTTCAGTCAAAACTCGTTACTGTTGGTGTTCATCGGTCTGTAAAACACAGGGCACACACGAAGTCAAATTTTCCTCAGAAATCATTCATACATGAACTTTCCTCCTACTAATACATGCATATAAGCGGAATGAGTGAGTAACCTTAGTGGGCATCTGAAACTGGACACTTTTTTAGCTCATTATTTTGCCCACTTTCGTTATGCGGACATAGGAAGTACATTTTCTCAGATTTTGTGAGGAATTAGTTTTTAAAATGTAGTAGGGTATATACATACACATTTCCATTCATCTATACAATCCCATTTACTCATTTCTTTTCTTTTTATTTCTTACATGTCAAACATCACTCCAGGTGTCTACACACCGGCTTTTTGGTTTTTGTGCTCGTATATCCCTCAAAACGCTGCGTGAGTGCTGATGTTACCATTAGAACTGTAGTGACCAGTAAGACCCGTGGATAAACTATCTATGTTCGAGCCAAAACCTCTACCCTGCGTGTGTGAGCTAGCTAAGTAGATAATATAATGAACTTAAGAATTTGTATACCATTCATTATGTACATTCATGTACACATTTTATGAAACTCCATGTGAGTTTTACGTAGTTGTAGTCATAAGTGTTAAATTCCTTTCCGTATTTGGTCCAGTATAACTTCAGACTTTGAAAGAGTCTGAACAACCGTGAATTTCGTGAAAAGTGCCATCCAAGTTCGTAATTTACAGCGAACTTGAAAAGTTTTTCAGTTTTTTGAATATGAAAAATATTAACCTGTAACTTCAAGATAGTATATAAAACATATATATATTTAGTAATCAAAGCATTATTACAACGTGCAATGAAGCTCGGAAAGCCAAAACGGTACACATTGTTTCGAAATGGAAATGACATCTCATCATCACCAGCTCCTGGCAATCAAAGCCACTCAGTCATAATCCCAATGGCGAATCCAAGCAGCCACCAGAATCATCTAGTCACCAGCATGTCATCTTGGCTGCTGGTGCCAAAAGGAAGAAACTTTAGACACATATTAGCCACAGTGTTATGTGTAATCCTAGTGTATCACGTTACACTTTTAGCAATTCCAACAAACAATCTTCCATCTTCTCCTTCAAATGGTGCTGTTGTTGTTAGTGGTGAGAATCATGAAATTAATAGTATGCCAGCTGCTGCTCCATTAACTCTTTGCGAATCGTGTGAAGATGTGTTGGAAACTGAAGATGCTACTGCAAGCAATCAAATTAGTCAACCACAAAACAGTTTTAATAAAGACAATAAGCAACATAGTATTCCAATTGTGGGAATGAGTGCAAAGTCTGACTCACAAGTAGAGAAACAAAATGATGCATCACAATCAACATCTTCTCACCAGCTAATTCAAGTGAGAAAAAGTAATGGTGGTGGCAAGTCAGCCGCAAATTTTTCACCACCGGAAACATCTGGGAGTAATTACAACGACTATTACACTGATGAAATGAGTAATGGTAAACGTAATGAAAATGATAGCTCCAGCAATGACAATCAGCTTGGGGACGAGAGTGAAGCCACAGCTTCAGAGTCGAAAACAGGTAGTGGCTTTAATGGAATAAGGAGCAACGACAATTACAATCATAATGATGACAATGGGCAACCACACGATGTGGTGGTGATGAGCAACGCAATCTCGGGTACTAACGCTGCCAAGAAAGCTGTAATAAGACAATCCGATAAACATGTTAGTAAAAAAGTACTCAATGTACAGTATCAAAAACGGAAGAAGTTGTTGGATAGCATCTTTCTCAGTATCAAATCAACAAAACGGTTTCACAAGTCGAGGCTTGAGCCAGTTATCAACACGTGGTTCAACTTGGCAAGAGATCAGGTAATGATCAAAAGATGATACTTTACTCTACTTATACTATAATAATTTCATGCTCTTTATTTTTCTGAACACTCGCTTTTATTGCTGTTTTATAATTTGCTTGTTCTAACATATGAAGCAAACAATTTTGAAGCCACAGAATACTTCGAGCTATCCTTATGTCATGTCATGCTACATATTGCATTCCATGCGTGTAAATATAAACAACCATTTTTCAATTACTGGACCATCACCAACACTCTCTCTTAATCTGTTATGCACGAGTGACTAATACGCGTGTAATTTTACTTTTTTACATTACCACGTACTGCGTGTAGTAAATTTCATTTCATAACGTATTGCATATGAACAAGATTTTCATCACGTGCCTTCACAAACGCTTCTCTTCTAACATCTACTAATGTACCGTGCTTCGTTAAAACTGCTGTTTCTGATAACACAGCAATGTTAAGATAATAATAGAAGCACGGTTAGTAGCGTACGTTTCGTCATAAAATAGGATGCTTCCAATATTTCTTGCATATATTATATTTATATCAATATCGGATTTAAGGGGCAGCACAGCGAATCCAAAATGTATTTTATTAAAATTACACGCGTCAAATCAAAACGAAGCTGTCAAATCAGACTTACGCATAGTTTTGTTAAGGTCAAACGAAATCACGAACTTCCTTTTTTACAACAAAGACCCTTAAATTCGAGTAAGATTCTCAACTAGAAATGTTTATAGCACCGAAACCTTTTATTTATTGACAGTTAAACGGAATTACAAGGTGCTTATATACGTTAGTTCAAATTTTAGTAAGGTTTTTTGTTAAACTTTTCACCTGTATTGTTATTATGGGAGATTGCAGTGAGAAAATAATTGGAAGCATTTTTAAGTTAGTGCAGACTGTAAATTATGATAAAGACAGCGACAGAAGCAATAAACGGAATATCCGTGTAATCACCTTTAATACCTCTGCACGGCTTATTTTCTAGCTTTTAAAATTAGGATAAGAAGATAGGAAATAATACATGTGATTTGGTAGTAGTATATTGCTGACTTGTAAAGTACAATTTATAGCACCAATTCATCCTAAACTCTTAATTGCATGCCAAAAGGACTCGAGAGCAATGAAACGTTTTTGAGCAAAACTAAGGCAAATATGAAAAAACATATACCCTGTTAAGGTGGAATCATTGAGTCTATACATTACTGCTGAACCTTTTGTATGCCTTAATTGCACCTTTCTTATAAATCCTCGTCTGACTTTTAAACGTCAACAGGTACAATCATACAAAAGAATGGTAGAGAAAAGATCACGGTCATAAACAAAAATGCATTATTGCCGTAATAATCCTATTTCCAAGTTTCTTTTGGGTAGCAATTACATACGTATCATTTCCTACCAACAGTCAACAGTGGCAATAATAACAAAATCGAATACATAAATATTGGCTGGCACTTACAGTAAATTCTGAAGTCAGTTTACAATCTTAAGGAAAAAATAATAAATCGATAATATTTTTATGGGGGAACCTCGTATTATCAGTAAAGGGCTTATGGCCATTACCAGCCTTGACTGGCCCTGAGACGGGTCTGTATTAGATGCATACGTATGATCAGTATGAGGTACTTATACAGCTCACACCATGCTCCTGATTGTTTTAAAAGGGCATACTTTCCCTCTAAGATCTACTCGGCCGTTTACAAACTATTATCCAGTCTACCCTACAATGCATTTATTATTATTACATTATTTGGATACAAAAAAAATCCTCCATTCCAAATTCCAATCCTTATGATAGGTTCAAACTAAACTAAGCGAGTAATGCACCATGTAGGAAATGTACAAGCCCTTTTTGCCCAGAAACACTGAAGTGAAGACANACAAAAAAAATCCTCCATTCCAAATTCCAATCCTTATGATAGGTTCAAACTAAACTAAGCGAGTAATGCACCATGTAGGAAATGTACAAGCCCTTTTTGCCCAGAAACACTGAAGTGAAGACAGATATATTAGACAATATTACTACGCATTTTCCTACATCATTACAACGAGATATATGATTTTACTTGGTGTTTCTTTAGAAAAAGGAGCGAGACCCTTTCTTTAGTTTTTCAGGAATGGGAGCAGCTCAAATTACAAGGGCTCTGTAATAAATAAAAGGCCAAAATCCACATGGCTATAAGACTTACACGATATCAAATGTTTATAAGTACTTATCTTGCTTTAGACAACTACATTCTATATACTATATAAGATACATGAATATTTAACAACGTACCTTCCTCACTTCAATGCACTTTTCCTTCAACATACAACATAGCTTCTTATTTCTTGTTTATTGAAATGGTACATAGTAATTTTTGGATTTACACTTTTGGGGAGGATTGAACTATGTATTTATACAGTATTGTCTAATATTTCTCTGTGTTATACTGTAGCATATCTATATTTATTTCTGTAGCATTCCATGCAGTTAATTTACTTGTAAACGAAGAGATTATTGTAAGTGTAGGAGCACGAAACTCGAAAACAATAATAATCATATTTATAAATAACTTTGAATCATATAGAAATACTTTAATGACTCCTTTTCTTTGTATGTTATTAACTTAAAAAACATTCCCCATGTTGTAGTAAAACCATCCAAATAATTTGATTCTCTCAATCAGATAACATTTAATGCATTCAGTTGTTGTCTCAAAAACATAATCTTCGGAGATGCATCTTCCCTATAGTTTATGTTTATCTGATTAAAAATATAAATGCAACTGCTGTTGTTATAATGCATCGAAGAAGGGAAAGTTTTTAGTTTTTATTGTACAAAAGATATGAGAACATTTTTACGGACAGGGACAAAGTATAGCACGCTAGGAAGGAAAGGAATTTTTATCTAGTAATCTTCTTGAGATATTTGCTTACCACGCTACCCCGCTCTTCAAGATTGATGAAGTTTCTCAAGATTTCAGATGAAAGTGATACCGGTAAAGTACAAAGCATCTTGCCATAAGTTACAAAGTTTGTTGAAATGCACGCCGTGTCATCAGCTCTTGAGACAGGTCGGTAATTGCAACTGTTAATGTTGTTATAATGCATCGAAGAAGGGAAAGTTTTTAGTTTTTATTTTACAAAAGATATGAGAACATTTTTACGGACAGGGACAAAGTATAGCACGCTAGGAAGGAAAAATTTTTTATCTAGTAATCTTTTTGAGATATTTGCTTACTACGCTACCCCGCTCTTCAAGATTGATGAAGTTTCTCAAGATTTAAGATGAAAGTGATACCGGTAAAGTACAAAGCATCTTGCCATAAGTTACAAAGTTTGTTGAAATGCACGCCGTGTCATCAGCTCTTGAGACAGGTCGGTAAGCGCCAGACATTTGGATGTGGACGCGGGTGACGCGTTCGTTGAAACAAAAAGAAGACTTTACAACTTATATTTATTGCTCTTGACTGCAAGAGACAAAAAATGGTTGTGCGTTCCGAAATACAATGCATTATTGTCTTTCTCAACAAGTCTTTTAAAGATTTTGTACCTGCTTACCCCAGTTTAATTTATGTACTTTGATTTGAGACGGTGAATAATGAGTTAGTGCACAACACAACGAAGGGTTCTTTCCATGAAAAATAGCTAAATAGTTGTCATATGCGTTTTGTGTACAGTATATACCTTCTCTACCTCTTTGACATGTAAAATTTGTCACAAACAATGCCTTCCGTAATAAATCCATTTAGTTTCAGCTTTACTTAACACGCTCATTCTAATTCAAATCCTGTTGTTTTTCACGAAAGTTAGATCGTAATTTGAGATTGGTACATTTTATGGGTATTTTGAATTTTAAGAGAGTTTTCCAGGACCAGGACCCTTGTATTTCAATGTCTGAAATTGGAATGTGTGTAGTATTTAAATTTAGCGTCAAAAGCTCCCTGCGTGTGAGAAAAAGCTAAAATGGTATGTATGTACATTCATATACTCTAGTAAACATATACCGTTGCGCTGTATCATAATTATAATCCTTTTAAGTTGAATATGCAAAACATTGTTTATATTCCTAACACGAAGACAGCCGGGTGACAATTCAGGCAATAAGTCATTCATCTTCTCTCATATGCCATCCTTTTCAACTACAGACTGATCATTTCCAGTCTCTGACTGATGAATTATTCATTCTTGAAGATTTATCTCGTTTATGTTTTTACTTTTCAATCCTCCAGAACAGAAACTTCATGAATTAGCTTGGCATTGACGATCAATCTTGTCCTCAGGCGAGAGACATCGTCTTTCGAAGACACACTTGCTACACAGCACTAGTATATAGATAGCAGATAGTTTATTGTAAACGTAAGAAAGCAAGAGGGAGATTGATGAAGATGAATTATCGATGGACAAATGTGGCTGAACAACGGAACGAATCTCTTGTGAGGTATATAGCTAAACTAAAAATTCATAATACGATTGGACAGTCAGCGTAGAGTATTAATAATAATGTGTAGTTTGTATGCCTAGGAACGTTGGTCAGTCATTTCTTTGTAATGCCTTATATATATATAAGAATTATACAAGTGAGTAAAAGCATGTAAATGGCTAAATTTAGACATTCAAGTTAAAAGCATTGCATTTCAAGACACTTAAAAACATTAATCAGTTTCAGCTTCACTTCTTTCTTTCTTTCAATCTTGGGCTGAGTTGCGAGCAAGATGTATGTTGCATCATCAATTTCTCAGCCCATTTCAATTTATTGACCACAACTGATACACATGGTGTAGCATAGAGATGTATGCTAAATGCTAACTTCGTTTCTGGATGACGATGATGATGAGCCTTCCGAAAAAGTATTGAAAATGAGACGCCAGCGTTGAGTGTGTAAATGAATCGTTCATATGCAATGTGATGCTCTCGTAATAAAAATTTAGAGTGATGCTCTGTAAAGTGTTATCACAATTTCCTTGTGTACACTTGTAATAAGCAAGTTTGAAATATGCAACCAAGTCTAGGCACAAATGGTTATGTTTTGCTCCCGTTTTAGTTTTGTTGAGTTAGACAGTTGCTAACATGCTAATAAGAACATTACCAAAAGTCCAATTGCTTTTTATGCCATTAAAGCGTATGCTGGAGAGGAATGTACTTTGATGACTAAGTTCAAAAGAAGTGTTGTAGGAGGTAATACAAAGATATAATATATGCGTCTCATCTCATCAACCAGAAGTAGAGGATTGATGATGTATTTTTGTGGACAATAGACATGGTTCAAGCTGTTCCAATGCGGAAAATGGAATCTTCTTACGTTGAACCAAGTTTAAATGCACTTTAAGAAATAAAATATCGTATTTCTACACTCACTACTACGTACGTAGTAAATTCTGTCGGAGCGCTGAGCGCTCCAATGTCTGTTATAGCCACACTATCTTATCACCCTTTCTCTAAGCCCCCAAAGTGTTTCAAAGTCTTTAAAAAAGAAAACGATGATAGCGCTGTAGGTCCTGCTTCATGAAGAACTCAGCCTCTGGCCATAAAAAGTGTATGAGGAGAAGGAGATGCAAATGGAGTGTGTACATACATCAACTGTTACTCTCATCCATCCCATCACTCTTGCACCATTGTCTGCATTTCAAATCAGTTACAATACATATAGTGCAAGGTATGCATTTATTATAATCCGATTGTAAAGGGAATGCATATCACCACAAACATTTTGTCTAATGAAGCATAAGCCATTATCGCGATGCCTGAAATAGCCGACTCTAATTTCAACCGACTCTTGTGTAACGCATATAGAGGTATTCATGCTTTTTATTATGGTAAGAAGATGGGAGTATTATGTTAAGAATATGCAACCGCATCTGTATTCGATTTTAAAAATACGAATATGTTAAAATGCTCCTCGTACTACCATCTTTTACTTCAGTCGTTGTCTTATAATATCTTCAGGACCATCTGATTCTGTCATTGAATAAAATGGTTTGTTTTATCTTCAAAGAAATTAAATATAATAGCAAAAAAGCTTATTACACGCGCAGATGCCCTGTGTATGATATATACATTGAGGCACACATGTGGACGAGTTGATATAAAGTAGAAAAGCAAGTGGTAGCCGTTGACGTAAGTGTATTAACATGCGTAAACTCCTAATTCTCATTTACTATGATGACCATTGGGTGGTATGTTTGCATTAGTATTACGCGCTTGGTCGCATCTTAAGCGACTTTGTTTATTGGCATCTTCATCCGATTCTTTATAGAAATGGAGTAGTAAGTAGAGTAGCAAGTAGCATACCCACTATATTCTTATTATTCTTCATAAGCTTTGAGAAGAATAAAAGAGTTAACTACAGTAGCTCCAACACTTTAAGTTCAATCTGATGGTAGCTATTTCTGCATCAATAACTATACACTGGATTTTTTTGTCTTCTGATTCTCGTCTTTTCTTTTCATCTCAACAAAATCCTGTCTTGATGAGCGTAGACTTTAAGATGAAAGATTGAAAACAGAAGTTGGCAGGGGTCCGTGGACCGTCCAATCCATTGCATGTCCATCCGAAAAAGAGAGATGCCCAACCAGTTTTTTTTTCACGTTGATTGCATACACAATCCGTAGTATTACCATCGTCGTTGTGTATATAGTTTTCCTCTTGCTATTTTGTATTTTCGTTCGTGACATGTGCAACGAACATTTCATCTCACGTTATATTCTTGATTCTTAAGCTATCCACTCGTCCAATAGATCTGAGCTGAGTAGTCCAGCAAGCAAATAATACTGAATTGCGGTTTACAATATAAGAGAAGTAAATGTATATAGCCGTCTTGAGTTTCTCGGTTTACAAGCTTTGCATCTCTCTTTTAGTATCCATTATCAATATTTTCTATGACTTGATTTTTAAAAATGCAAGGACAATCAAGGAAACCAGTTTCTTGTTTATTCTTTCGGCGTATACTATGTTGTATGTAGGTATATGCATATGTATCAACTCAAGCTTAATTCTTTTTGATGCAATATTATATATAATTTGGGTGCATATATACCTTTGCAATAAAACCATCTTGATGTAAAGGTTAAAAAAATAAGTGCGAGTTAGTTTTTCTGCAAGATTCTTTCTCAACGAATGCCTTTGCTTTTACTCTTTTCGTGCGGGGTTTTGAAAAGTAAAAATTGTAAAATAAATGCAATGATGACGCTCTAAAAGTATGTATGTAATGTAATAATTTTGTTCTTTGCCCGTTTTGAAGAGCCTTCAATCATAGGAATATAGCAAATAAGTAATGTTTCTGCGTGCATGCAAACCCCTGTTTTTATTAACATCAGGTTCATGAACTCATGACACGAAGTTTTTGTGCTTTAAGTATGTTGAAATATGAATATTGCTTTGAGTGATGTTTTTGCGTAACTTTTCTTCTTTCATGTTTTTTAACAATGAAAGGAAACAAAATGATTGAAGCTAGAATCAAGTCTTAAATTATTCCAAATTTGTGGAGGAATGTCGGGATGATTTTTGTGTATATACTTTGTTGTACAGAAGTAAACCTTTCCCTATGCAAGTTTCGGTGTCGGTCTGCACGACAGTTTACGGTGCAACTTGTTACAAAGAAGTGGCCAATGAACCTGGTGAATGTATGCATTGTATTACATTAAAATATTGTGTTTGCTAGTGAAAGGATAAAATAGTCGTGGCTCTAATGATGGGCAGTAATTATTTATGTAAAATTCAAGACATTTTTAGCTTAAAGATAGATGCTTATAGAAGCTTCTACCTGTTTTGAAGGGACTTGACAGAATAAAGCAGGAAAACACTGCTGTTGGCTGACAAGGAGTATTGGCGAAGATGAAGATGAAACCAGCCAGCACAGCAGTCTTCCCCTTTTTTCACTGACATTATGACTCCCTTAAGATTTGAAAATAACTTTTTTTTTCCAAATCAAACATCTTTTTCTGGTTGAAAACGGCAGTAGTATATGTACATTTTCTTAACTGAAACCATATGAAAAAGCTCAAAATCTAAAATGAGGAACAAGCAGGAGCGTCTCAAATTTCTTTTTGACAATCTTAAAACATTTTTGTGAACTTTGACATCATGTTAAACCTACTGCTATTACGTCTCGACACCAGATTACTGAATTCACCCTTCTACTTTGTGTTCTAGATACAACATTATCACATCGCTGATACTACTCCTACTCCTCATCTTCCCTTTGAGCATCAAACCAAGTAGAAAAATACGATTAGGATTAACATTTGTTCTTAGACATCAAATTCTTTGAGAATTAGGGAGAAAAGGATTATGTTTTCTAATGCAATTGAAATCTGAAGAAGCTAGTACATTGCACGCATCAGTAAATGCAACGTAACCCTTGTTATATATTATTTTAAACACATCTCCTACTTGAATCCAGATTTATAAAAATATGTCTGTTTCATATCTTTTTTGTCACGATGTACAAAAGCATGGGAACTAAAATGTAGGGCCGAAGCAAATTTTCTTAGTTCATGATCTTATTCTGAAATACTGAAACTCAGAAAAAGTTGTAAACGCCCACATTAAAGAATTCAATGATGACAAAAATTGAAGCCTTTGACAAGAAAGTTTCTATTCGTCTTTTCCATAATTCAATACTTTATCTTTGATTTATTTTCTTGAAAGGGCAAATGATTAAGCAGACGACATAATGGCACTACAGAAATATTTCTTTAAGGAAATCGAGTACCCTTTTTGTTCCCCTTCCAAGTCTAGTCAATGCAGGTTGTATTTAAGTTTATAAATCGAACAATAAACTAAGTATTGAAGCATTATGTCGTGTTGTAGCGAGAAAGGAATAATTACACCTTTCAACCCAATTGAGATATTTGATATAATTTTCAAGGCGCTTTTTTAAAACCTCCTTATATCTAACTCTTTAGTCTAAATAAACACAGCCAGATCATTATCATACCCATGTTCTCTCAATGTCTTTTCGAACCTGTATTAAGTTACAGGGTGAGCATTCGCCTTGTAAGAAGTTCCTCAAAAAACAAAATCATATAATGACAAAATATGAGAGCAAAATGTTTGAGATTCGAAGCTCACATTCGGAAAATGTTGGGCCGGGTAAAGTTATGTGAGTTGTCCATGTATGCATTAAAAAGCGTTGTGTAAACTCGAATTGTTTGTTTGATATGCTATCCATGTAGCGTAGCTGGAGGTGAGGCGTGGTGAAACCACATAAACTGTGACTTACTTGCTCTTAGCTGCTTTTGTTTGGTGTAGGCAGAGCCAGTTACAAGTTTGATGAACCAAATCCGTCGAATTTAGTCGTGATCACGAACACATTTCTAAATGTTTTTCTAATATCTGTCATATTAGATTAATGTAGGAGCTTGTTCCGCTCTCTTTTACCTGCATGGGGCCAAGCATTCATGATGTTTCTTTAGACCTGTTGGCATTGGCATGAATATATTATTCTGAAGTAACGCATTCAAAACCATAATCTTACTGACTTATGATTTGCTTGATTTTGCTTGTAGTGCTATTGATATTCCATTTATGAGCACCCCTGTGACTAATCCTTCTTTATTGATTTACCACTATTCCAACAGTTATTGTTGTTTTTCAATTTTTCTTCATGCCGTACGTGCTCATGAAAAGAATATCATGGTGATCTCAGAATGGCGTGCTGACAATCCCCATATTGTGGTTTTCATTTTATGACGGTCTCCAACAATGTTTGCCCAAACAGACTGCTTAAAAAATTCCTTCAGAGTCTACTTAAAACTTTCGGATTTCTTTTGTTGAATTTGTTGTACATTCATATTTCGTACAATTTTGTGATATGCAGGAAGGAATGTTAGGGCACAACAACTGGAATGTTGTTACTATACATATGTACATCCATGAGGTATTGTACAATCAAAGTTGCAAAAGTCGAAGACTAATAAAATAGGCATTTTTATACTGACCAGCTGCTCCGGATTCACAAGCTAGTAATATGATAATGCTAGAAAGAAATGCTAAACACATACCGACTGATGAACATATATACGATATAAGTATTAGGGTGGTTCTAATTTCGCTCTGTTAAATTTAAAATTTATTTGATAAAACAATTAATTCCTTAACGAATATTTTAATTACAAATGAGTAGGTTTTACATTAGTGTGAATATACAATACAAACAGATACACTCATGATTGTTGATTGGAAGTTCTATGTCTAGACTTGCTCTTCTTATGCGATATGAAGCTGAAAAGGTTTATGTAGGTATAGTTGTTTGTATGTATACAAGTACTAATTAAACAAAAGGAAAGGAAATCTGCAATTTAAATGGAAGACAAATTTTCATATGAAGAGCTTAATTTTTCTAGTTTGAGTTGCATGTGAAATGGAGTAAATCGTAAGCCTGGGTTTCTCCACAGACTTTTACCATTGAACAGGATTATATTTTTGTTCTTCAAGGTCAAGTTGATGAGCTGAGCATATCATATTAATATGGTGGTGTAATTGCCAATTGCTACTGTTTGATGGTGCAAATGAACGAATTCGTGCTCAACCGATTAGATAGAACCTGTTACCCCTACGAAGTCCTTTTCCAAACCAAGTTAGGCCAAAATACAAAATCTCGAACCTAAAACAGATCAACATGTAAAATATAGTATCTTGACCTCAGCCACGATGAGCCTTGCATTTTCATTCATGAGGCTGGCTGGAGCAAAAAGGGTAAAAGCACAAAAGGTAAACTTATGTAAAACGGGCTATACAGCATATTATTCAAGCACCAAACTACAATACTCACATTCAAATACAATATACGAGCAAAGATTGCAAGCAGAAATGAATCTTAAAGAGCAACAGGTGGGCATCGGTTTATTTAATGGACTGCAAATGTTTCACAATTCACAAAGACTACAACAAGAAAAGAATATACTGAAGGTTCACTGCTTTGGGATTGGTTTGCTGTTTGCTTACCAACAAGAATAACCCCTTTCTGCAAAAATTATTGTTTTGCAAGCACCTTGCATCATCCAACCAAATCATGATTCATCAGCATTTACCAGTCATACCTAATTTCTTAAGATGTGCTCTTCTTTGTAAACCAAAAAACAGTGAAAATCTTGGAAAGACATGCATCTTATATCACATTATTCCGTGAAAAGTAGGTCTTGCGCGCGGCAACAGGCAAGCTATATATTCATACCAGCATCACTTACAACTTATGATACAGATTAATACGCGTAAGAAATGTAATGGACAAACTTAAAAAGATCACTGTGTGATAGCAATAGGAAGATTTCCCCCAGGGTGCTGTAGCTAGCGGTGATGATGGCTGCTGCCACTGACAATGACGGCGCGGTGATAATGATGAGACATCCTTACACTCCATATACGCACAGTTCAACCACAGCTAGAGAGAAGCAAAAAAAATAGTAAGGAGTGTTGGAAAGCCTTTTAAGAATTCCGTGAGTAGGGGATATTGTAAACTGGAGCCAACAATGGAAAGTGGTTTTTTGAATCGTACTTCTTTAACTTGAGTTGATCATCTATATTATATACAATACAGGTAAATGTGAACGTATATAATTTAACTGCCGTGTATAGGGATGACGGCTCACTTCTCTGACATGCGGAATCAAACCCCTTTCCCTTGATTAGCTCTCTTGTTTTGCGGTTTATGAGTTGGGAATGAAACTCAAACCATTATTTTGGACATTTTATACACTTCATTGTCCTAATCTTAAGCCTACATATACGAGCTTCGTATATTGTGTAATCCAAGAGAAGCATGCGCACTCATTGTGTCACGGATGCAGTTTATTTCCACGTTGTTTTCTCTTGGCAATGCCACAAAACTGTTGTGCCGTGTTTTATGGTTATGCATGGTTGTTGAACTTGCGGTTTCGAAGTTCAAATACTGAGTTGCAACCAGTAATTCACCAATAATGGTGAGATGATACATTTATTTCATCATGAGTAACAGTGTAAGCTTGCTACGTATTTTGTTTGTTTTTGGAATTCACGAACCGTCTTGGAATCTTTAGTTCATTCATAATAAATCTCTATATGATATACTTTACATGATTGCATGAACTTCAGGTTTATGTCAGAATGAAAAACGTGGGAATTTTTATGACTTTGGTCAAATATGTTTGAATGGTGAACATATCGCCTGTGTAAGTGTAACTCTTTTCATTCCCATGCGTATTTATCACGATGTATCAATATCGTTCATGATGTACTAAAATGTAATGTACACACACATATGAAGACCAAATTTGAGCTAAACATGTATAAACGCTAGAGAATGAATTCCATAACTATTCTCAGTTTTCACTGGCGACTGTGTAACATCTGCAAATCATCGTGTATCGTGTCATCATCATCACATCACACAACTTTAAATACACGCATGCAATGCAATCCAATGCAAAGAACATTTCTCATATACTAATAGATGATAGACGCACCAAAATCCCTTCTTTGAAGACTTTTTTTTGCCACATTTCACTTTTCAAGTAATGAGCTAAAACCTTTTGTTTCATCTTTTTCCTATCCCCAGTTTAGGAATGATATATGAGCGTTGTGTTTGACATGACAGAGGAAAATGCGGAGAATGCCATAAGATGTGCAAAGTAAATTACTCCTTTTTTTGCACATACATTTTCTAACGTATAGTTTTCAAGATTCCTTTTTTCCCGTTGAATGGTGATGATAGTTATTGTGGTGTTGGTTGCGGAGTTTAAGTACATGGCTTCAAAATGCTTTTGTTCTCTTTGATATGAATGGAGTTCTCTTTCGCCCGTTCATCATACTTTAGCTATTTTCTGGTTGCCTTCTTTTCTTATCCTATTGTTACAAATGCTACAGAATAAGAACCTGAACCTGCCCACAGATTGTGATGTTATACTTACGTAAACTTGATTTCTAAATAAAACTATTTTATGTATTGCAGACGTGGATTTTCACTGATGACGACGACCCCGAGTTGAATCGTAAAACAAGTAAGTGCCTGTCTTGATTCTGAAACTAAGGATATATCTTGCATTTTGTTATATTTTTTTTTAACTTTTGCTGCAAATCAATCTGGCGTAACCTTGAATGTTTGCTCCTCAATTTGAAGCATGATGTGGAAAATTAGATTAACCATGAGAAGCAAGTAATGTATATTTAAATTGTGAATTTCTAGATGGACACATTATCAACACACACTGTCCTTCTACTCACTATCGGTAAGTTGAGACTTATTTTTACCTGATCTAGTCAAAACTTAAACTACAGGTATATGCTAAACGTACACAGCACATATATAAATGAAACCACACGGAAGAAACATCATCGAAACAAAAAAATGTGTTCGAATTTGAATACACCTTATTTAGTGAGCAAGCGTGAATCTTTCATCAACCTCATCTCTGTTTGAAGCTTTAGATGAATCGTTATAAACATGGCTTGTATTTTGGTAGAGAGAGAGAATTCTGACAGTTCCTTTTTGTACGCTGTCTTTCTCATTCATGTCCTATTGTACAACATACATTTAAGGACAGAATCATGCTGTAGAAATCAGAAGATGATGATGGTTGCATCACTAGTCTTAAACACTGAAAGAAGAAAAATTCTTGAAACAGAGATCTAAACATTTTCTTCACAACAGAAATCCCTATTTATAATAGAGTGTTGGAGTTGGAGTGTATATATATGGTGGGATGTGAGATGAGATCTTGGCGCTTGTGTATTAAAAATAAGCTGTAATTCAACTGTCAATTTGGGCTCGTGGTGACTTGCATAAATACTACATACTAAGAAAAACTATATATATTCTAAACTCTTTAGAATTGAAGCATGAATGAGTGTATTCTAAATCTTTTGAAATTTTCCTGACACTATCTTTCTCTCTTCTGCTGCAGCGGCGAGGAGAGACGTGTACAGACGTATCGGAAAGATATATCTTTAAATGAGGTTGTCAATTATTAGCTCCAATTCAAATGAGATTTTTACAACAGGTAGAGGCAAAGCTTCAACTTTGATATTGAGATTAAATGCTTACATAAATATCGGCGAAGAAAAGAAATGGAAAAATGAGCTTGCATAAAATATATATGTAACTAAATACAACATGATGAGCAGGAGAATGGAACAATGTACTATGTAAATCATTTACGCGTCGGAATTTAAATTGCCTTCTTTGAAAAGTCAAGGCTAAGGAGTTAGGTGGTAAAGGGTCATTTGTATAACATAATTTTACATTGACAAGACTAAAAAGTTTTTTAGTCGGGATGAAACCGTCAATTAAGGATAACGTATTGCATTACAATGAGATTTGCAAATTTCTATATCTAACTAATGTACCTAATCTTTTGTTATATAGACAAGCGTTGTGTTGCAAGATGTCTGCCGAATTCGATACGTTTATGAAGTCACAAAAATCGTAAGTTGCCGTCTTAAAATGTGTATAAAATGTATATAATTATATGTATTGTTTCAAATACAAATAATAATATCTTGCTCTCGTTTACCCTTCTATTCTAGATGGTTTTGTCACTTTGATGACGATAACTATGTAAACGTTCCTGCCCTTTTGGACCTGCTTTCAAAATATGATCATAAAGAAGACTGGTATCTTGGAAAACCAAGTTTGAAAAGCCCAATCAAGATACCTCATCCTGACAATAAATCGGTACGTGCCATGCCCCTTTCTTTCTCCAATTTTATTGCTTCTCTAATTTTTACTAACAACCCATGCTAATGAATTTGCCTCATGCTTGGATGAGCCAGCACTCCTAAAATAAATGTCTGCCATGAACCATATCTCTATATACGTATACTCTGTACTTTTACTGAAGTACAAATGATTTTCGCACTTGAAAACACTTGGTTATTGCCTTTAATGAAGTACCCACGCCCAGAAACATCATCTTTTGAGATACAATACAAACTTGTTTACTCTTCGGGCATAATAAAACTCATGTTCCTACCTATTTTGGGAATAGTAATTTATGTATTGGCTTGACTGTGGTGGTGTAGTTTATGGCTCAATGACGATGAGCCCAATGTAATCACTGGTTCATATGAACAAAAAAAACCGAGATAAGAATCTTTGCATACGTCGAAATTTATTACATCTTCAAATTACAGCCCGAATCCTGAACCTTACCATCACTTTCTAAATTCAGTTTATGACTTTGAGTGGTATTTACAACAAAAAAATATTTAACTGAGTAGTGTCAGAAATGACTTTGTGCTTGGTATTATCATGTTAAGTAAGAAATTGCTTGAAACCGCTCTTTGGTCGATTCATGTTAGACAATATAGACGCAAAAATGACACCCAAGCACACTGTTATTAATAGGATACCCGCCAATATGTTAATTAAGTTTTTAAACGAACCAAATACTTCATAAGGCAGATAATCACAGGTTTGGTTTTATAGAGACATAAAATGTTCAAAATTTAATAAGCAAGAAATTGAATATCTAGAAGAATTTTCACCGTGCTTTATTAGCGTGTAAAGTAACCAACCGAATCGTAATCTGTTAAAAAGATAAATTTTGTGTGCATCGAATAGAAGCATCTCTCAGTAAAAGATGAGTATCTTTCTCAAGACAAAAAAATTGTATGTTCCAGCCAAGCGGAACGGAATATGTAAACAGGTTGTGAAGGGTAGGTGGGCTCTTTGTCATGGGCTATTGCATTTCTCTATCTTCTTCACTATTTAATAGCTTTGAGTTCCGAAATTGAAGCGTTATTGGCTTTAGAAGCCCTTATCAGAAAAGCAAAACGTCTGCAAATTGGAAGATTGGATTTCACACATCAATTTCGATTCAATCTATTTCAATTTCTGCCACCTGTGACCCAACTTAGAATTCCAAACTGAGGAATTGAAATTTCTTAAACGAAACCCATCTGCTAAGCTCCTGATTGCTGTAAATTGTTCGTATCAGTTATTCAAGGTATTTGTGAATTGGCGTGAATACCAATTATTCCCTATTCTGTTTTGCGTTTTTGTGGCGGTGTAATATAGTCTAGGATAAAAGGAATGGTGTTTGGTACAGTATCGGGATGAAGTAATTCATTATATCATCTTGCCGTAGGGGTTTTAAGTGCTCACTGATGGCCTGGCATCTCCCACATATCACATACTAACGAATCTTGTACTGCCTCTTTCATATCCTTGTGCGAGCGTAGAAAAACGATGGAGCCAAGTGCAAATGAAGCATACTTTTTGTAGCCATCACTAGGGATTTTTTTGAAAAATGATAAATGCATTCTTACCATTGCTATGTCTTAAGGCCACATCTAAACCAGACGGTAGAACTCCTCTTTAGCCGATGGACAGAGACCATTATATTTCGTGGTCAGAGCAGAGTCAGATCATAAAATATGTTGATCATTAGTTACACTGAATGGAACAGACCAGAAATTGAAACATGCTTAAAT
>JAANSM010000611.1:0-25731 GCA_036850725.1 Orchesella villosa | reverse complement strand
AGCAAATTAGGTTCACATTTTTAACCAAGTAAATTGAAACTGATATTTGCTAATTTGAACTTACATGCATGTGAGCCACATTCACCAGAGTTCCTATAAATATCCAATCAGCGGGCGTGGATTCTGCAGTCTCTGGGAGAAAGTTTGGTCATCGGGAGGGTATGACTTGTTTCTGTGTCACAATTGTTACTTAGCATAAAGTTTCAGTCAGTTTTAAGTGTACTAAAATCATGTCGACTTCTAAATTATGAGAATTAATTTAACAACTCTGTAGCCTATTATTAATTATTAATTAGTTAAAGCGCTTAAACGGTAATTGGTTTTTGTATTTTCTAAATTGTATATTTCGAAGCTCAAAAAATCACAAAGCTGAACAGTTCAAAAACTCTTACAAAAAATTTAAACTGCTCATCTACTTCCCTCTGTTCCTTTCTAGAAAATTTATTTTTTTGCGATAAAAGTTACCCTGATAGGTGTTCAATAGTTGAACGCACTTTGATAATAATGTGACCGCGAAACTGATCAGGATATATTGTAGTTATAGCAAAGACATTATTCTTGAATGCTAGCATACCTTCCCAAAACTGACGACATTGAAGACATATACAAGTGAGCATATTATGAAAATTCCAACGGGTACAAAAAGCCTGATAACAAATGAAGCAAACAAGAATTGTCAAACCAATTACACAATTCCCCAAACACGAAACTCCAACCATGGAATACATATCAAGTTTCTGAGGCGTCATGACCGCATCAGGGTGGGATAGTCCCAAACTAGCTGCTTTTTGAGCTCCTCTTGCTGTAATTATCCCTTCAATTCTTTTATCCATTCCAGTTTCTCCCATTTTTTCTAACACTTCCGCAAATCTATAGGACATGTAAGACCAGGTACGAAAATAATGAAAGCGTTGAACATGGGACTCCTTTGCGAGACGAAATACTTTGCACACTGTTTCATTTCCAACATACATCACGTCATTTACAAACACTTCAAAGAAATTCATGGTTGTCGTAGTTAAAATTGCTGGTAGAATTAGTTTCCGCTTAGTTATTTCCGAAACGACCTGCACCCAATTTGAATAAAAACTATAGTTCCCAAGTTGATCATCAGATTGATCAGTTAAATAAAATGTATCATCCCTGGTGCCTATAACAGCCTCGATTTTGTTCAGTGTATCGTTGGGCAGCAAATCTCTGATCGTTTTAACCTTTTTAACAAACATTGCTAAGATTTTGTAACCTGCTTTTGGAAAATGATCGAATGTAGGAAACTCTAGCAGTCGCAGTGATTCCGATGACAATTTACTTTGATAGATGTTACAAATAAGGACACCAGCCACCAAATAGAGTAATATTAACTGTTTTGGATGAGAGTACAGAAAAGGTTTCCCAAAAATCACCCAAACTAAATCTATCCCTTTAAATATGTTCTTGTACAAAAACGCGTACAGTATAAATATGGAAACAAGACATAGAAAAAAGTCAATATGGATAATTGAGGTAAAATTAAAGTCAAAAGATAACATTTCGGTCCTTTCCATGCAAATCATCATGTCCATTTTAAGCTCCCCAATTAGAATAATCTTTGCACGAGTTTTAAGCTGCTCGTTGGGAACGATCCCAACATTTTCCCAAATGTTAACATTCAAAAACCAGTCTCTATGATATGTTTGTAATCGCCGTCCAAACAATTGAATTGTAATATTCAGCATTGGCTGCATCGAGGCAACAATGCTATGGATAAAGTATTCACAGTCTATAGGGACTCCAGACCTGTCGCTATGTTGAGATTTAGTGGGACGCCTGAAAATTTCGAAACAACGAATTGCGGGCTTCCCAACCCCTCCATTTACCTTCAAGGGCATGTAGACAACATTATGGTTGCCGTAACCATTCCCATTCCTTTTATGACTTGCTAATTTTGCTGTCGCAATTGAAAGTTTTAACGAATGGTTGCTATTTTTAAGTGATTCCAACTTTTTTTGGACAAAATAAGCAAAATATTTTGGAACTACCGTCAGACTGGAAAAACATCACGTCGGCATGAAAGGGAAGTCGATTTGTTTCAAATAACAAATTTGTTGTGAAGCCTTGAACAACTTCGTCGTCATCTCTTAGATGCTCTCGAAATATGAGAAAAAGTACGTCCTCCGATGTCCCATACCCAGATTTTTCAATTGCTTCATGTGTTTCCTCCACCGTTTCTGTTATTACAAGAAAAATTATGCAGTTGGATCTATACTTGAGGTTGAAGCGAAGATATCCTTGGTTCAGAGTCAACCAGTTGTCTTCACTCTCGTCGTAGTCGTCAAACCAGAAATTTAAATATCCAAGGTTGTGCAATGTATATGTACGTATATATTCTGTTGCTTTGACATTTAAAACAATTGGTGGGCACTCTGTGGTGTTTGTGACGACAACGTTGATAAAACATTCGACGTCTAAATTAACCGGAAATTGCAATTCTGCAGAAATAAGTCGAAGATACAGGGCAATACTAATAAGATATGTTGAATGCATGGTTTTAAGGCAAATCTTTTAGTTATTTAACGTTTTTTAAATTATTATAGAGATTCTAGCTGATATTTTGTTACTAGAGAAACTGGTTTCTATAGAGCAATATGGCTAACGTAATGTCAACCCAACGTATAATGTAGGGAAAGACATTTGTTTTACAATTGCCAGCCAGTAGCTATATGTGGAGCTAATTGAATGAAAATTTTGTGTTTTATTTCCAATGGTTCCTGCTCTTACATTTGTAGATTGAACTTTTTTTAATTTCCTTAAGAACCACACTCGTACATTTGCGTGTTTGTTTTACAAGTATTTAATTACTTAAAAAATAAAAACTACTCGATACTTACAAACTGAACTGAGGAAATGTTTGTTCAATCTCCAGATGTGTCTGCTCCTATCTGGTAGATTGAAACGCTTATTCATTTGCTTAAGAACCACAATTAAATAATTAATTATTTAAACAAATAAAAGCTTCTCGATACTTATAAACTGTTTTATGAACTGGTCGTAACCCGTCTACATGAAAAAAATAAAATGCTAGCACTTGATTAAATCCATATGCTTATGATATCACAGTAATCCTAAATGTAAATTCTAAGTACAAACAAGCTTCCTTAATATATTTGTTTGTTAAGCGTGCCGTGATCAAACTTATTGAACATGTTTGCGTAATGCGAATGTATAATAATTTGTTAAGCACAAAATATACACTAGAATATGTACTTATAAGAAAACATGTAATAAAATTCCATTCACAGTGGCCAGGCCATAGGAAGAATATGAAAAATCTCCAGGTTAAGTAAGACTTACAATGATAGGTTTTAAAACCAATTAGTTCAACAAACCAATACTTTTAGGTAGTTACAAAATAAAATGTTTAAATTAGTTTTTTTTGTCTTATAACACTATAGTTCGATCCAGGGCAGGGGTTAGACTCATCCTGAGTGTATTTTATAACTACAATGCGCAATGTCTTTACAGCCACATATTCCATCGATTTTAGACAAGTAGTTATTAATAATCATATTTGGGTGGTTTTAATCCCATATTTTGGACAGCTCTGCTTATGTATGTTAGAGCGTGTGATAGTGAAGATGAATGTGATACAACGTGGATGCATAAAAGCACAGTTACACACAGATTTTGACACAACGTAGCCTCCTGCTAAATGTCAGAGAGCTTCCTCGCTTTCTTAAACTCATACATCGGTTTAGTAATATTTTGATACACAAGATTGGTTATGTCAATTTGGAAAGGAATACGTAATAAGTAAAATAGAGGTATTACAAGGAGTTCTTATTGATTTAGGGAGTTATTGGTACGCATTTAGTGCCACTTTTACCACTGAGCTTCGCTCCATATACCTCGTTAACTCATTATCAGTCGTGTCGTACTGCGCCTCAAACCAAACCAAGCACAGTTAAGAATAATACTACAATTCACCAACTTGCTTGCATTTAACATGCAAACAACATTTATTTTGGGTCATTGGCTCTCAAACTCTCAACCCGCACTTGAAATTATACTTATTGCTGGCAAAGTCTGGCAAACCATAAGTGACGAAAGGAAAAAAAATTATTTGATTTGAGTTTACAAAAAAGGAGGACAGTGACAAAAATTGATAAAAATTACAACCAACCATAAATATTTTATTTCTGAACCGATTATTCTCTGTAATTTAAGTTTCATCCGTCCACAATAAATTTCTTTGTCCGAAGTCTATGTCTAACCAAACCAGTAACAATGGAGAACAACGTTGATAAACGGTATATTACTTAACATATACCTGATGTCAGGTGTACTCGTAGACTCCTAACACAACAGAATACACATTTTCCAATTACTTAAGTGACTGAGAAGAGAATGAAATTCGTTTACCATTTTGAAGCAGCCTATTAGAACAACAGTAAGAGAGTACAGACAAATGTGAATCCAATGTTCTTCACGAAGCAAACGGTTGCCAAAATAATAGAGAACATGAAGTGGAAGCGGAGAAAACTACAGTTTCATATTTCAGTTTGGTTAGATAATCATCACATTCAGCATTTAGCCAGTTTTAAAAACATTCTTAATACTTTAGTTCTGATTATGATGAGTCAAATAATGTTTCTAGTTTCGATATTCGAGCAGCCGAGAAAAATGTTTTGTGTTAGTTGGCTTACTGTTTGCCACTCTCACCGGGATTCTCCCAGCATGGTCAAATTATACTTTTGGAATGGTTACGAAAGCGATGGTTGATTACGCTTCGAACATCTCAAGACAGTGTCCACCCTCAACGGATGTGCAAGTAGAATCCTCTCCTTTTATGGAGGAAGTGGAGAAATTTGTTATTTACCAGTGTCTAATTGGAATGTTCAGTATTTTTGCTGGTTATCTCTTTGTTAGCGTCCTCAACTACGTTGCGGAAAAACAGGTATCTAGCCACTATGTAGCAGATTATGCTTTCATTTTGTGGTCTTGATATAGTGAAATTTAGTACAATTACAAATGTTGATTTATTTACAAAACTTTGAATAGATTTATAAACTAAGGAAGGAATATTTTCGGAAGCTGATGGAGCAAGATATGAGCTGGTTTGATAAGAATTCCAAACGTGACTTTTCTTCTCGAATGGTTGAGTAAGTAGAAAACTTCACCCGTTATTTTTAATTTTTTACTGATTTTGCTATTTAGCGTTTCAAATTTATAGTGACATGTTAAAGCTCCAAAAAGCAATGAGCGAGAAACTTGGCATGCTCGTGTCAGCCATGATTAACTGCATATTTTTAATGGCACTTTCTTTCGCCTGTGGATGGAAGTTGACACTAGCACTTGCAGCGTTTATCCCTGTCCTCGCGATGATAACAGGTTTCGATGCAAACGTTCAGAGCACAATGACTTCGAAAGAGCAAAGTGCTTATGCCGAGGCTGGGGCAGTTGCAGAGGAAGTTCTGAGTAATATTCGAACTGTACAGGCATTTAGTGGTCAATTTAAGGAGGTGGAAGGATACAATCTTAAAATCTTACGTGCAAAAAGAGTTGCGTATAAAAGACATGTCTTGAGTGGGCTTGGAGATGGACTGATTTGGATGATGTTCTTTCTCATGTTTGCTTTCGCGTTTTGGAATGGTTCTGTCCTCGTTGTGGATTCAAGGGAGAGTGGAGATGGACCGGATAGCATTTTTGTGGTTTGTGATAATTATTAATTTTCAACTGCAGTTTGATACTAAATTTGCACATTATTTGGCATGATTCAACCTGCCAATTTACAAAATATCACACCATCCCGTAAATTTTATGATGTCGTGAAGATCCTCTTCAGTGTGACACTAGCTGGATCATACTTTGGAGCAGCGTCTGATTATATTGAAGCCGTTTGTGGGGGCGTAGGAGAAGCAGAGGGGATTTTCCATATTTTAAATCGGTATAAGTAGTGATTGTTTTAACTTAAATGTTGGACTGAGTTCTATGGTTAACCCAAATTTTTACTTGAATTCACAACATTACAATTAGGACCTCAGAAATAAATGGCTTGTCAAAGCAAGGGTTTGTACCGACAAAGAGACCTCCTACTGGTGACATTGAGTTTAAAAATGTTCGCTTCTCATATCCATCTCGATCTGGAGTCCCCATCCTAGAAAATGTGTCCTTCAGGGTGAAGCCTGGTCAAACGGTTGCCCTCGTTGGAGCATCAATCAGGTATAAAGAATTATGAATGAGTGCATTTCGTATGATACATTCAAGAGGACGTGTACACATTGTCTTCATTGACGTGAACACCTGCAATCAATTAATTTTTAATAGGCTGTGGGAAATCTACATGTGTTCAGCTTCTTCAAAGATTTTATGACGTTTCCGAAGGGGAAATCACATTTGATGGAGTAGGCATCCACCTTCTTAATGTCAAATGGTTGAGATCTCAATTGGGAGTTGTAGGTCAAGAGCCGGTTCTATTCAACATGACTATAGCAGAAAATATTTCGTTTGGGTTGGAGTGTGTGAGCAGAGAAGAAATTGTAGCAGCTGCGAAACAAGCTAATGCCCATAATTTCATTATGCAACTGCCAAAAGTATCGTAATATCAAATTCACACTCACATTCATATTTTCGCACTCACGATCAAATTCTTCATTCAAAGTATTACTGCAATTGAGGGTATTTTTTCTTATTGGGAAAACACAGGACTATGACACGATTGTAGGTGAAAGAGGTTCAAGCCTGTCAGGAGGTCAGAAGCAGAGAATTGCGATTGCGAGGTACAATATTACATGCATTTTTAAGTAAAGTTGATGTGATACCACTTTCACTTAATACTGTATAATTTTCTCTGTAAAAATGACGTTTTACAGAGCTCTAGCTCGAAATCCATCCACCCTCCTCCTTGATGAAGCAACATCCGCTCTCGACTTTCAAAGTGAAAGCGTTGTGCAAGCAGCTTTGGAGAGAGCGAGTCATGGCCGCTCAAAAATTATAATTGCTCATCGTTTGAGCACCATTAAAGCTGCGGATATGATCTATGTTTTGGACAAGGGCATAGTAAGTTTTCAGAACAAAAAGAACTATTTAAAACTACTTTTTTAAATTCAGAATATTAAGATGCTTGAATGGAGCTCAATATTTTGGACGTGTATATGCTCTGGATATACAGATAGTAGAGCAAGGAACTCACACCGAATTAATGAGACAGCAAGGCCGCTATCATCAGCTAGTTTTGAGTCAAGAAGCAGTCGAAATTATGCGAGATGACAGTTGTGAGGAAGAGTTTCAAGAGGAGGAGCTGAATGGGAAATTAGCTGAGGATTACGTTGAGGTCAATTCAAGAACTCGGAAAATTAACAGTTCGAATTGTCTATTGCACCAAGACACGGTAGATGAGGGCGTAATGGTTCCTGTAAACATACATTATAAGTACCTAAAAAATCAAATTGATTAAAAAATTTCGCACAAAACCCCTGATTATAAAAAAAATTCGTTAAGGGAATCGAAGATGTATCTGCAAGTGGATGTTTCTGGCGTTTATGGAAGACGAATCTGCACGAGTGGCATTATTTTCTTGCTGTGATTCTGTGCTCAATTGTGAGAGGAATCCAGTTCCCAGTCTATGCCTACATCTTTGGCGAATTCGTTCAGGTATATATATCTCTAACTTCGTAAACACGTCATACCAATACATTCCTTTAAATGACACCTATGCTGCATTTCAATCTATGAACACTTTATGTTCTTTTAGACCTTTACAATTAAAGACGACGTTGAAATAATCAGTCGTGGCAGGTATTACTGCTTTGCTTACATTGGGATTGCTGCTGTTATTGTCGGGTTTTGTGGATTCCTTCAGGTTTTACCATACTTTATTCAGATTCGTTAGCGATTCGATATCGTTAAAGTTTTAAAGACACATCTTGAAAATAACTTATGATTTATTATTTCTGTGTTTGCTTCAAACAGAAAATGTTGATAGGTTTTTCGGGAGAGTGCCTAACATACCGCATTCGGCACCAGTTATTTTCTTGTTTGCTAAATCAAGACATTTCATTCTTTGACGAGCATAAAAATACAGTTGGAAAATTAACTGCAAGACTCTCTACTGACGCTTCCAGTATTCGGGGTGCCACCGGCTCAAGATTCGCGGGTGTATTGCAAGCATGTACAATTGTAATTGGGGCTGCACTCATGTCATTCTATTACATTCCAAAGTTGGCTGGAGTTACAATTATCTTCGTGCCAGTTGTAATGTACACTTCTTTCCTGGAAGGTAAAGTAATGGGTTCGGATAATGTCATTGAACGAGATTCGATTGAGGCCTCTTGCAGTCTTGCTGTGGAAGCTTTAAATAATATTAGAACTGTTGCTAGTCTCTGTGCTGAGAAGCAGTGTATGAGGTTGTATGAAGATGCATTGGCTGAAGCGCATAGGTTAACTCCCGAGGAAATATAACACCTTAACTTTCACTTGTCCCGAAATTATATGTGGTCTGATTTTTAGGGTTAATCTTAAACGGGCACATATTCGTGGAGTTGTTTACGGAGTGGTAACCGGAGGCCCGATATTTTGTTATTGCTTATGCATCTGGTATGGTGGCTATTTGGTGGAGCAACAATGTGCTAACATTGGTGACGTTTTTAAGTAACTACACAGATCAACTTAAGATTCTGATTAAAGCAGTGGAAAATTATATTTTCAGTGGAAAGTTTGAGACTTGATTCCTATTTTTAGAGTTGCAGAAGGACTCATTGTGTCCGCAATGTTTGGTGCAGCTGCAATCAGTTTTGCTCCTGATTATGATAAAGGAAAACTTGCTGCGAGGAGAATTTTTGATTTGCTTGATTCAACTCCACTCATATCCAGATTCTCAAACCATTGCACTACTTTCAACTCCGTACTAAATCCATTGTTTAGTAAAAAATATATCGAAATCAAACGTGAGCCTAGTAATTTTTTAAATTATAATTATGGTGTCTCTAGGAATCAGAGGAAGTGGAAGCACAAGTAGATTTTGAAACTGTCAACTTTGTTTATAAAAACAGGCCTTCCATAAATGTTCTTAGGGATTTGACATTGAATGTGAAACCTGAGGAAAGTGTTGCTATTTGTGGTCCATCTGGTAAGCGTATTTTTTTAATTGAATCGTAATAGCTATAAGTTGTAGAGAAATACGTATGATTTACTTTTGTACAAATTACAGGAAGCGGAAAGACGACCTGCGCAGCATTAATCTTTAGATTTTATGATCCAGTGACTGGTCACGTTGTAAGTCCACAAAAGATTTTCAAACCCTTTGAATTAGTATATAGGTAATCGAAATAATTGAGCAGGTTTAAATTTATTAGAAATTTGCTGGGACCGACCTAAAACACTTGAATCTCGATCACTTGAGGAAGAAAATCGGACTAGTGTCTCAAGAACCAATTCTATTTGACTGTTCAATCAAAGAAAACATAGCTTATGGAGATAACGAACGAAGTGTAGATATGAATGAAATCATCAACTCTGCAATTGCAACAAACATTCATAATTTTATCATGTCCCTTCCAACAGTAGGCTATACTGAATTTAGAATTTATATATTACATTCAATATAATTATTATAGATGACATAATTTTCTTGAAAATAATTTTATTTCCTTCAAAGGGTTATGAGACAAGAGTTGGACTGCTAGGAAGCCAACTGAGTGGAGGTCAGAAACAACGTATTGCCATTGCCCGGTATATTTCATGAACTTGTTTGAGTCTTATTCTACTCCTCCTGTTGTGAGGTAAAACACATATTTTCTGTTTTAATAGAGCTATTTTACGTCACCCAAAATTGTTGGTGTTGGATGAAGCAACCTCAGCATTGGACAGTGAAAGTGAGATTGCAGTGCATGCTGCACTGGAAAGTGCGAAAAAAGGTAGAACAAGCATCACTATCGCTCATCGTCTCAGCTCAATAATCAACGCTGACAAGATAATTGTGATGAAAGGAGGAAGTATTGTGGAGTACGGAACACATACTGAATTAATTGATAGACATGGGATATATCAAGCCATGTGGAAGGCCCAATCCTCACTACTACAAACAGCTACAACCCTGCCCTAGGGCAGGGTGACTGCCAACAGATCACCAAATTAAGTTCTGACCATGGCTAAATAAAATGTATGTGTTTGTTTGTAAATGAGAAGTGCACGCAATACGGAATAAATAATGGGCGAATGAAATAAGATTTTAAATTAAATTCCAAATTTCTTCACTACAACTAGACCCAATAGATAAACTCGTTTCATTAAATTAAGAAAAATAATTATCATCGATTGGGCTTGATCGATCGATTTACCGTTGTTGCTGGTCCATTTAAAAATGTTCCGCAAATTATTGATGTGGTGTAACATGTTGATCATGATTGGTGAATAGTTGATAGTGAATACTTTATTCCAAAATGTTATGTTGAAGCATTTCGGCGAGATATGGTCTTGTTAGAGAAGGGGATGCGAATTAATAAGGGAATATTTCCTCGTTTGAAATGGTCTGCTCATCAGCCCTTTTGTTTCAAAAGCATCTTGATCTACCCTCTTCTTTGAAGCACTATCCATATCCATGCGTGGGTGTCTTGGCGGCGCCACATCTTCAAAATGGAATAGATATAAAATGAAGAAAAGGCACCTCTAACTGATTTTGAACGAACTAATTTCGACTGATAAGGGCATTGTAAGTTTAGCATTAAAAACCATAAAAGTTTCAACAATTTTTATACGGGTTATGAGAGTTGGACTGTTAAGAAGCCAATTTAGCGGGGGCCAGGTTACATGTCAGAAACTACGGATTGCCATTTTGAACAACCAAGAGAAATGGTAAATGGTAATGGTAATGATGTATTCAGAATATACACAACAGAGTCCACATTATTTCTCTCTAAAGGCAAAGACTTACAATTAGTACTAGATTTGCAGTTTGATTGGTAAATTGAAGTGGAAGGTATTTTTTAATTTATGCAAATAAAATGAAAATCTGCATAGCGCATGTTTTCCTATCCACAAAAGCGAAAATCTGAATGTTTCTTGGATGGTGCGGGTAGTGGGTAGCAGCTTGTTACACATTACACATGCATGCAAATGCACTTGTGACTTGGTTTGTTTGCGCTTGTTGTTTGTACTTTCAACTTTTGGATTTTGTTGAAAGCTCTTCAGCTGCAGCTGCTTTTAATTCACTGTACTCGGACGTGACTATTTTGGACCTAATTGTGTGACTTCTTAAGATTTTATTCACGAGTGAAAGTTGAAGGTAGACAGTAGAGAACAATTGACAATCAAGAATGGACGAGGAGCGGATCAACCAGAGCGCAGTCGTTGCCCCAAGAAGTCTTGACGGAGGGGACATTTTAAAGAAGCTAGCGCGCACTGTGGTTAAATTATTTTACCAACCAAAAGACTTGTTAATTTTGGACATGATTATCAAGGAGGAACGTAAGATGGTCGATAAAAATTGTTAATTATATCGTCTTCTAATGTCTAATGTCTAATCCAATTTAAGTTGAATCTTGTTTTCATTTATTGATTTGTTGACTGTTGGTTGTTGTTGGTACATTTCAGGAATAACTGAAAAACGTTTGGAGGACGTGCTCCAGTTTGATCGCCCGCTATTACGGACCAGTTTGTTGAATTTAAAAAATGATCGGGTGATTGCAAAGACCATTCGGCTGGCAACTGGAATCGACGGAAAGACAACCCGAGTTGACGTTTATTACGTTCCGTATGGGAAGCTGGCCAACATTGTTAAGTACAAGTTGGATAATGTGCGTCGTCGGTTGGACACTTTAGAGAGAGATGCCAACACCATGAAATCCTTTCGTTGTCAGCCATGTAACAAAACTTGGACAGGTAAGTAGTAAATATTAAAAATAATTCTGGCTGGGCTTTCATCTTGACGACTTGATCATTGATCTACACGCATATATATGGTTGATGGTGGAAATAATTTGAATTTTGAATATGGTCAAGATCAATCACTTGTACTTTTGGCTTTCAGATCTGGAAGCTGGTGAATTATTCAACGTTGATACTTACTTACTTCGTTGTAACTTGTGTGGTAGGATGGTGAAGGAAGACGTATCAGATGTTCGAGCTTCTTCAAGACTAGTTGTAGCCAAGTAAGTCCTGATTTTATTACTGATTACTGAATGTATAACCCTACAACCACTTTATTAATGTTTATACCGCATGTTTATACTTTTATATTTGTCAGTTAGTATTTTAATTTTATCGACAGGTTCAATGAGCAAGCTGGTCCATTGTATGACCTCTTGAAACAGGCAGAGGATGTGTATCCTACCACTGACTGACGATGAGTGAAAGTTCTAAACGGAGAGGAGAATTTCTTTTATTTTCAAGTTTGGCGAAATGAAATAAAGTAAGATTATGATGAAAAATTTAACCCTACAAACTTCGAAATGTTTTGTGCTGTTCTTTTCGACCTGCATGACATAATTTACTGGGAACAGGTTGTATTTATTAAATTTAATTATAGGCAGTTTATCGGATTTAAATCACGCAGTGGTCATTCAGTACATCATAATGGTATGGTTAATGAGGCGCAGATAGTTAGTGTACAGCTAAATTGAAGCATACGAAAAATTAATATGTCTTTACGCAGTCAGCATCCTCGAGCTGTTGCAAAAAAAGAAATTCTCGCTTTTTATCTCAAGCCCTCCTGTCTATTTCGGAATTTCAAACCAATGCAACGTTATAAAGATAGGATATGGTTGGTTTAAGTTGAAGTTTTACTTAGTTTTTTCGTTCCGGTTCGTTTCAGCACGTAAAACAACGAATAAAATCGATTTTATTTACAATCTAGGTTTTTTAGTTTTAATCTTTTAATGTAATGAATCGGCTAACACAGCGTGGTGGGGTGGGGTTGGAAAATTGGATGGGTTACAATCGGTTACATGATTTTTCTGTCAATATTTCGATACATATGAGTTTGGTATATTTTATTGATTTTTTCCTACAGCAGCATTTAGTTTTTATCATACATACTATTGCATTATTTCAATGCTTTATATTTACTACCACAATACGTTAATTGTGCATGAATTTGCAGCCTCAGGACTTCGAATTTTAAAAACAAGGGAGTGACTTCTTATTAATTCTCCCAAATGTAGTTTTATGAGCAAAAGATACTTTTGAGGCTATAAACTAAAAGCTACAACAGCAACGAACAACAACTTTTTTTAACAGTAACGTTATTAAATCTGAACAATCATTCAGTATAACATAAAGCAAAAAGTTTGCAGTACCTATGGTCTTTATATTTTGCAGTCCATTTCCTGTATTTTCAACTATTTTATGTTTTTATCAAAGCTTTACTGAATAGAATCATTATTTCTGACTTGATACTTACTTAATGCCGCCCACCGATCAACAATGCCCTGAATGTGCCGACAGTGAGACCTCTTATGAATTTTAAAACCGTCAACGGACGAATTACAAACGTTTTCCCGTGATGTACTGTGATTGGAGTACAGGACTTTCTAAATTTTGCCATTAGTTTACTGTCCGCTCTGCAATTCCAACCGTGACATTTCCAACTGAGAAGAACCTTGTGTGTATGATAGTAAAGATATCCACCAAACGAGAGCACGATTGTCCAGTAAAGAGTGAAGGCAAAAGCCCAAAAACCAAGGAGGCTCGCCGTGACCCAACTCATTTGCTGGGAGTAAAGGATCTGCATGTAATTGTTAAAAACTATAAATTTTGAAAGAAGTATCTGCTGTGGAACAATGAAAGGTCCACAGCAGAACATTGCCTCAATGTTAAGTAGTTGTACAGTGCGGTATACTTTTATGAGGTTTTTTGGAGTTCTCAGATTATCTGACGTTTTGTATTTCTTTCGATCCATTCGTAATTCTTGTGAAACAAATGGAGTCATTAAGCAGAAATAGTAGTAAATTGAAGTCACCGCCAATATAGCGGTGCAATACACGCAGACGCACAAATAAATTTGAACGGGAGTTACTATTAACCGTACAGGAAGGATAAAGAACTTTTCTGGAATAATACTTCCAATAAGAAATGGTAACCTCGGGTAAAGAATTATGAGACAGCCTGTTAGTAAAGTTAGAATAACTAGTCCAGCTAGGATAACCGCAGCCCCGAAATCGATGACCATGTTGGCAAAACTTTTATTTGGGTCATAAGATTTGGGCATGAAGTCTCCTAAGAAAAAGAAAATTGTGGTTAAGTTCAATTAGAATATATTAAGTATTGTTAAGGGGAGGACTTACGTTGTAAGGAGGCACAATATAACAGAAATTGATTGTATTCATGGACGAATTCATTGAGAAACACGGTGTACAATAAGATTGGTATCGTTAGTGCGATCAGAAGGATTGTAAGAATGTAATTCACGTTGAATTCATCAAAATTTCCTTTGATCCAACGAATAACGGTCTGACACACAGCAATAAATGTCCAGCAAAGGTACCCAACTGCCATTATGCGAAATTTCCGTGTTTGATGTGGATGCGTCCATAATGTTATTGTGCCTTTTTCTTTGCAGTAAGGCAAGGTGGCAATTTGCTTCCCCCAATTAATCAGTATATCAAAAATTAGAACTGCCCTGCTACTATACATTTTAGTAGTCTACTCGATACATTTATCTGTGTCTTTCTCAAAGTAGATAGAGTTGTAAAATGGCCCTGAAATTCTTGACGTTCGTTGGTTTAGTAGTACGTATGGCTAGGGATATTGCACGAAATTATTTAGTAGGGAATAGGAGAAATTTGATAAACATCAATAATTTTTTTAATCAATCAATTTTTTAGTAACGAATATGAGAAGTTAGATAAAAATCAATAATTTTTTTAATCAATCAATTTTTTAGTAACGAATATGAGAAGTTAGATAAAAATCAATAATTTTTTAAATCAAGCAATATTATAGCAAGTCTTAAGTTACGTTCTCAGGTTATTATTTTCGAATGGAAAAGGCCCACAACGGAAAATTTTGTCTCTACAGTTCACTTCTTAACGTTAGCAGTCCTCACGTCAGCGAATTTTGTAAATGAAAACTTTTGATTTAATTTCATTTGACCATTTTGGGCTCATGTACCTGCGTGAAATACCACCCCGTTTATTCACTTCAGTCAAATGAAATTATGGGGGAAATGAGCTTGACAAGTGCGAAACCCTAAAATTTGATGTTGTAATCTAGATTATTTCTTCGTTTTTAAACTCAAATTTCTACCTGAAAGTCCTACGTACTGCTCGCACTCGCACATTTCCAAAAGAAATTTGAATTTCTCTCAAAACTCCGTTCTAACTTCAAGTTTCCATGCAAAAGTTATATTTTCATTTCAGTTTATATTTCGTCTCATATAAATATCATGCAAAGAACTCTACTTTATGAAGTTTAAGCTAAAATCCTGAATTCTTTAAATGTAATTTCCAAATGAAATCTGTCCATAACTTACTTCACTACCTGAACTGGTATAGTATAGGCTACTCTAATATCTAATTATCGATCAAATACCTAGTTGATTGATCCAGGTAGAGTAGAACTAACGATGTTAAGCCGTATATGTATAATATACTCATTCGTTATTCATTGATTTTTATACTTTCCAATTGATTTCAACATTCCAATCAAGTAAGTTAGTTAAGTTGTTTTTCTACTAAGTCTTGTACACTAAATGGGCGATATAGTTCACTGTTATTTCACTCAAAATACTGCGAAACTCGATGAAAGACAAGATAACACTAGATGAAAAGTCGGCTTTCTTCTAACAGCGTTCTTCGTAAATGACAGTAAATAAAAAATCTGTCTGTACATAAGTAGTCAATAGTTTTTATATACTTTATGAGTAAATTATGGAACAATCGAATTTCGAGAAAGAATATATATTAACATTTTTAATACACACATGCAAAATCTGTGATTCCACGTCAAGTCAAGTCACGTGACTTGCTCATGATTCCTTAAGAAATCAGATCAATAAAACTAATTTCAAGTAATTAGTAAGTTACACAAAAAAATATACGAAAGAACTTTTTTTTATCTAGATCCTAAGCCATTGTTTATGGCTGGCTAGAACCTTTCTCTCAAACAATAAGCAATTTATCTAACCAGTCCAAATCCGAACCTCCCTCTGTCTGAGAATCTTGGGTGTTTTCAAACTGACTGATATTATCACTGTCACTGGTTCTGAAAATAGATTAAAATTAACAGTCTATAGTTAAAACAACTCTAGCTCTGGTACATATAGTTCAAGCCTATTGTCATTGGTAAATTATTTTCAATCAGTTAAGCTCAGGCTTCACCTTTCTCCATCTCCACCAAAAGTCTGATCATTCCCTGGCGAATGTGCCTGTGTATCCAGAGACTGTTGTGGGCAAAGACTGTTTTCGTTAACTTCTTCCACCATTACGTCACAACTGTTAGTAGCACATGGCAAACATGGCTCATCTCTTTGAATGAAATTTTAGAATTAATTAAATAAAACCACTTTAATATTAAATAAATAATATGCTCAAAAGGAGATCAAATGAATGACTTACCCTTTGCCTTCATGCAAAACGCTTCGCACTGTCGAATAATGTGGTTTCTGTTGTTTCTCTTTATCTTGAGAATTCTTAGGCTTGTAAAAAATTTCAAAAGCAACTTTCTTGCAAATGTCTGGATAAACCCAACGAAACACATCTTTCCCTGTTTTCTTATCCTTTGTGTTGAGCTGAAGAAGAAGAGAAGCACGACTTTCAACAAAGGATTTCTGCTTATAAAATTCTAAAGGGGTCATTCTATACACATTTCCATTCTCTGCAAGCAGCACGAGTGATATACTGCCAGGTTCTGAGTCTGAAAATCGGACAAGGAACGTTCCAGGTTTGTTTTGACGGATTAATAGATCCCTAGCTTCTTCCCAGCTTATGAACCCTTCAACGTAGCCATTGACCCATGCCTCAGATAAATGTCCCTTTACTATCATTGCAGCTCTATAGAAGTAGCGCCAGAAGGAAGTTGAATCATCTTCTCTCTTTCTTACTAACTGATCCCAGGATATTTCATTGCTATCAAAGTCCCTGGAAAACATAAGCAAGAATAATTTTCAGCTTAAAACTTTTATTAGTTTTAACTTCGTTTTTTGAATAAATTTGACTTTTCTGTGAATATTTTTACGTGAGCTGATTCAATTTGTCCATAATACACTTTTCATGAGATGGCTTCAATTGAATATCACACTTCCCCTGCAATGGTTTCAATTCAGCACGAACCCACACTTTAAAAAGGCCATGTAGCATTTCGCGAATCTGCGACAAGTTGGCTGTAGGTTGGACTTCGAATCCATTCCTTCCCACGGAAGGAAACGCGTTATCCCACGCAATAGTTGCCCATGCCCTCTCATTGTGTGAGGCATGTGTGGTGACCACTATTGGCAGAGAAATTGTCCACGCCTATTGATGTAAGTAACGTTATAGTTATAAATTTTAACTCACTTTTACAAATATCGAAAAGTTTTGAACAGAGATAGACGTGCTTCTTACGTACCTTTACAATTTGATTATATATGGGGAGTTCTGCAACAAATAAAAAACAATATTTTTCTTTCGTCACCTTTTCCTCATTTTCCTTTTGTCCGATTATTTTCAGTCGCTCAACTTTCCTTATGATTAGAGCTAGGTGCATTGAAAATTCTGGAGGTTTGCTCTGTGAAGGCGAGGAGGAGGAGGCAACGTTTTCCACTTTCAAACCAGTGTCTGGAGACATTGCATTTGGATCCATCCCAAATGGCTTAACGGATAAGTATTTAAGCTTCTGTTTCTTAAAGCTTTCAACTTGTCTTCTCCTTTTTCTTGTACTACTCATTTCCTGTACACCTTCGTCAGTGACATTTTCTTGTGCTGGGACGAGAGTACCGCATATTTCTATCTTATCTGGGAGAACTTCTCCAATTGTGTTTACAAATTGCTCATTGATAAGATAAACATATATTGGAATAGATGAAGTAAAAATATTGTTGAAATTTAGCAATGTAATTGAAGGGCACGCTGAGTGAACCGTTTTCGTTTGAATAACTTGATCAGGCTGCTGAGTTACTATGAGTGAGAACTTTTTGTAAATTAGAATCACAAGATTTTCAAATTCAGCTTTACAAGTTTGAAAATTTGTTTCATATTCATTTTCAACCGAGACATTAGAACAATATGTATTAAAGTAATAAGAATTCTCATTATTACATTGGCGAATGCGTTCAACATCAAATGTTTCAATTGCTTGTTGAATTATTACTCCAATTTCTTGGAAGAAATTTAGCAATTGAGACGTTAGCATTTGGACACGCTTGAGGCTAACCAGTTGAGACTCCGAGTCTATTCCAATTGCGTGAAGTTGTTGCTCGCGTTGATAGCATTTAAAATAGTTTTGTATGAAAGGAATCATTTTCAAAGAACTGGACAATATATCATCAAATATTTTTATCAAATCTTGCTTCTTGGTCACTATTTTCAGGCCCTGTTTGTAAACAACACTTAATTAAATTTTCGAAAAGAGCGTAATGAATTTCGCAATGAAAATTGTTTAAAATATAATTCAAACTCCCATTTTCAGAATGTACATACCTGCTCTTGATACTGTTGCACCTCATTTGTGTACTGGAGCATTTCTAGCTCATCTATTGCAGTTTTCAATTGATGAATGTGAACTCTACTTAGTTCACTTTTCTCCTCCAAAGTTTTTAACATGATTTCAACCGTTTCGCAGTTTACGACATTATTCTCAAGTTTTTGAATGAAATTTGACATTGGCTCTGTCCGCGTAACTTCCGGAGCGTCCATAATTTTAGTTTTTACCACCTGCTATACTATTCAGTAGTAATAATTCGTGAGCACAGGAAAAATGTCTTATTTTGTTTAACACTAGTTTAAATTTTCGATACTTAACAATTAGCGTAGAAACTTGATATGGGAATCTTATAATCTGTAAGGTGCGTGGGTGCGTGGATACTTCTTACAAACAACAAAGTTGTTTCCAAAAATGGAGTTTGTTTGTAAATAAATATTTGGATAGGACCAAATGGCATAACATAAACCTCGTGTTTCATGTGCATTCTTATTTCATCGTAATCATAGAAAAGTGTCGCAAAAAGTATTCTTAGAAATATTTAGGTACTGGTTTCGTTCTACTGAATTTGGGGGTCCATGAATGATATTATAGGTGGTAAAAAAGACAATTTACTCGTTAGAGGAACGTTTTTTATTAATGGAAATAATATGACATTAATTATCACAATGATCATAGTATATATATAAATATATATGCACTTCGTGCCATATTAGTATGAACATGAACAAAGCGAAATTTTAGTAGTTCCATATAACATGAGCAAGTCGCGTCGAGTGATATTGTGATCGATAAGCCATGTGAGCCGTAAAAAATCTACATGAATAAGATTTCCAGATGAATACCGGTTATAACTGTGGTCAGTAATAAAAAAACAATCCCAAGGTTGATTGAGGAGTCTTCGGCACAGATGTACTGTTAAAAATGCACATACATAAATAATACACAAGCAAATTTTTGCCTATGCAATAGGAGGGCAATATACTGTGACCTATATAAATTAATCGATAGATACGTGATGATTAAATGAATATCGAAACAGAAAAATACATCATATAACATTGACTTTGCTTGAAATGCAGGTGACAATTATAAAAATGCAATGTGCAAGCAAGGTGAGATGATTCGATTGCAAACAGTTTGATTGTCATTACTTGAACTCATCAAGTTTCCAAATAGCGACTGCTTAATATTCAACTATTATCCATTATGGCTCAGCATATATTATATTGTTCTTTTAATACGATACGTTTTTCTACGCAGTACAGTCCATTTACCTTTATATATCTAGTCCAAATGTGAAATGCAAGATCTGTACAACGTGTTAGCACAAAACATGTATATATCTCAAGATGCTCAATTGGTTGACGTATTGCGGAAAGGATGTAGGATCCACTTCATCCACTGCATGCATGTGTTTATCAAGTTGACTGCCAGTTGTGTCAATTATCATAAGTACCTTAAATACACGCAGTTTCGGCTAACAAGACAATATACGTGTCCTTGTTGCACAATCAAACACAATTCTAAAAAAAGTAATGTAAATGTACCTGTGTGGTTGACAATGCTGGCTTGGCATACATGGAAAACTATTAGCAGTTAACATTTCCTACTTGAGTGGTTCGAGTCATTCGATTCATGAATATTTATGTAGATTTGTATAGTGTATGTAATGTACATTGTACTGGTATACAGAAAATATATATTATTCATTACAACAAAGTGAAAAAATAACAACATACAACTGAGTCACACCAAACACGTGCGTAATGTATAAATAACCAGCAATTTAGGAGTGTAGTAAAGAGCAGTGGTAGTGTTATTGAATTCCAGATAGAAACCATGCATTGTTAAGAAGAAAGGGGTGTTTTGATTCGATAACAAGCGCGTATAAAATTTAAATATAAGTTAAATTTGTCCCCAAATTTTCCAATAAGTTCTTTAGCAAAACGTTATAGGTTCTCTTTGAAAAGTACCACAATCATTCTCTGAAGGAAAAATGCAATGGATTGAATCAAATGAAAAAATCGGAACAATTAGTTCCTTCCATTTTCGTCTTATATGTCGCTTTCACTGCACTGTATACTCGTTTATATACTATAAAGGAATGTCTGTAAAACTTGAAATGTTTTGAGCTTGTAGAATTTGTGTGTCAATGCATACAAAAATAGGGAATTTGGGTAGAATGCGTACATGCAATACATTTTTATTAAAGTCTGAATTGTGCCAACTTGCCAACATAAAATATTGTGCTTCAACAAAACACTTTGCCAACGTAATCCTGCCAAACGAGGGGCACTTCACGTGTACCGAAGAGAAAGCAACTTCATCTAATTATATTACATGAAGAGAGAGAAAAAAAGTTTAAATTTGGAAGGATTACTTATCATCAACTTCAAATCAGACTGTAGACACTTGACATAATCTATAAGGAGTTCAATATGGATTTGTTGCATCATCAGAATTCATATCACATATGCACATCAGAGTATTTATATAAGTAGCTTATGGCTTGTATTTAATATACACTAAAAAATTTAACTTCGTCAAGACAACAATCACTCCTTTTCTACCATCACTCCCCAAAATGAAATATGTATTTTTTTATTACTCGTAATTCTTGTAATTCTATCATATTTTCAATTCTATACGTAACAAAGAACTTGTAAACTTTTTCAGATTTGCATTCGTTTTCCATGCATTGAATTTATAGACAAAATACTATCGATATACAATAGATTTACTACGCAGACCATAATTTAATACTGTAGTGAATATTGCAAAAGTCTTCATAAAAAATGGCCCGTTTTCCATTCCCGTGCTATATAACACTGCTGTCATTATTGCTCATTTTGTTTGCTCGCCTCAACGTTTCCAGAAGTAGCCAAAATGAATACTCATCAAAATCAACTGATGGTGCTATCACAAAACCTGAGGATATTTCATTAACCCAATCACCAGAACACTACAATGAACGCCTTGACCCCCTTGACGAACCAATTTACGACATTGAAGAACTGGAGGCAATTTTAGAAGGAAATAAATCCATACACAAACGGAAATTCGTGACTTTAGAAAAAGTAGGAAGAAAGATGGTAGAGCGTCCCTACAAGTTCCGAACCCGTGGCAAGCCTCGAAAAGCTAGAGAAAGCATACCGGATAAGTACAACTTGGATAACAATACAGTTCACCTTCTAAAGAATATTTCAGTCGGCTTCTCATCCAACACCGTGTACATTCGCTACGACACCAAAAAACTATCAGCCCTGGAGTTGACGGGTGATACCAAAGCAGAACTAGGAGATCCATGGTCAAACAAATATAAAATAAATAACATTTAATATTCATCTCCGCAATTTGGGATTTAAAAAATAAATTAAGTCTGACTAATTTTATTATTAATTCTTTCCGCAGTCGGGCAACTAACATCATGGCATATGACTACTGTGAACGAGCTGCTTTTCCTAACAAGGGAAAAATGGTGTGTAACACGGTGAAGGATGTAGCGAAGGGGCTCGTCCCAAACACCTGTATCTGCAAATACTATCGTATGCATCCAAAAACGCCAAAGTGGAAACAACTTCCGGTTACGCATGTCAACCTGACACTCAATGGGGAGGTGCAATCACGTCGTGTGTGTTTGATTCCTCAAGGTGGCGTGTGTAATCATAGGATCTCAACGGGCTTGTCGACCACGAAGGATAAGGCGATATATGAGGTGGATGTATGTCGCGGTCATTTCCAGTGCGATAACCGCAAGTTTTTAAGTATGACATAGAAAATATAGTATTGCTTCCGTTCTCTTATAATAAATTTTTTTAATTGATTTTCTCAGTTGAGGATGATTTTTTTATTTGCTATTTCAGATGGAGTTGCTCTTCATATGCGGAGCTATTGCTCGGAAAAAGAGTTTCTGGAGAAATTTGATCCGAAAGATAAAGACCATGTGCTGCTCTGCGCGAAACCACACTCGAGGCAATTTTCTGAATATGATGAGTATCAAGTACTACTGCCTCCCACAACATCTTCAAGCTCCGGATGATGAGTACCGGAATAGCATGCCTCCTAATACTGCTTATGATGCTGATGAGAAAGAGGAAGAAGATATGCTTTAAGAGTGGAGTCCGGTCATGATATTTTTTTAATTTATGAAATATTATTGATATGATAATGAAAATTGTCTATGCCTAATTACAACTCCTGTTCTTTTAAACTTAATACATATGAATATTGTTAAGATAACAAAGAAATTCTCAAAAACTGGTTGAGTAATCCGTATTGTTAGCTGCTTAAAAACTGATTTTAAAAGCTGAAATCGATTGTTAAATTCTTATTAATCTAAGACTTTTGTCGTTTTTAACGTCATAGGCAAAAGCGCAAAGATATATTTACTTTACTCACTTAGTCAGCGTCATTGATTCTAAACGCATTTGTTTTTAAAAACTCACAATGTTCAACGCGCTTAAAAAACTCGCTTTAGAAATACTGAATAGTATTAATTCTGTTTCATGCACCCTTCAATTATCGTATAGTCTTGTACTGAATAAGAATAATGTCTTTTATTGTATAATAATAATTATAAATCAAAATAATAAATAATAATATAATTACTCGGTTATTCTCATACGAAAAAATGAACATACGAGTAAGTAATAAAGTCTTTTATATATCTATTTACAAAATTCAGTTTCTGAATATTTTAAGTTTATTTGCAACATTATACGTTGTATGTAAACCTTGTCATTGTATTTTTATCGCAACTCAAGATTACCAATGTGTCGCCAGTCGTTATCATCAATCATAGTGTCTGAAACAAAAACAATTCACTCTATAATCTAATTGTTATAATTATTTTCAAATAAAAATTCTTAGAATGACTAACTTCAATTATTGAAGTTAGGCTTTGTAGTTGAAGTACCTGTCTCATGCAACTTACCTCTCCCCAATTTTGCGCGGGATAACAGCACTTGTTATTCTCGCCCATTTACTTCTTTAGGAAGTGAACAACAAGTGCCGTTATCCCGCGCAAAATTGGGGAGAGGTAAGTTGCATGAGACAGGTACTTCAACTACAAAGCCTAACTCCTGGGATGACCACACAACTATTTTGGGGCAATGTGACATCACAAATGAAAGCTATAACTATAATTCCCATCACCATCAGTCTCCAAAAACTGTTCCAATGTTATTGCCAGAGGTATGTGTACCATTAAGTTTACTTTAATGTTCAAAGTTTTTCCAAGTATAAACCAAAAAATGAATTATAAATAATTGTACCTCTTTCAGACATGTGAGAAAGTACTACTCAACTTATCCTCCAACGACTTTCATTCAGCAATCAATACATGCCCTGAATGGAACAGTTTGATGAGCTCTCAGAAAACTGCCCTTCTTTTTCCATTGGTAAGAAACGAATCAAATACACGCAAACACGCAACCTAAAAATTCTTTACAAACTACGCAACCGATCTACCAAACCATAGAGAAATTATAATTCAATTGAATCCTACTGAACTATATTTACTCAGGTTCTTCCTATCTTGATTGACTACCTCCCTTTGAAAACGATTCTTCAGCTGCGCAAAGTCAGCAAAAAATGTACATTGGAAGCCACAAATAATCTGTTAAAAGATCATCCCGGCTTCCGTCCACCAGTCAACACGAGATACCATTTCCACAAGTTGTCATCCATCGACAAATACACTTTCACTTCTGAGAAACAAATCCACGAATTTATTAGTCGGATGGAGTCTCGTCCATTTCCAGAAGCCAACCCATTCCTACTTCGCTCACTTACCATTCATCTAAATGGATGGATGAACGCTGAGATTCTGAGAAGATCAAAAGCTATCCAGCAATTATTTTCTCTTTATGGACATCACGTGGATAAAGTATTCCTTTCGGAATTGCAGATTGATGGACGAACGTTTCAAACTTTCTTTACCTTGCTGGCTAACGCTCCAAACATAAAATCCGTTAATATTCTGGGTTCAGTTCGCATGGACGAGGAAGTTTTGGAAGGGTTAACGTTTCCAAAGCTGGAAAAGTTGGAGGGGCTGTACATGTATCAAGGATTTCAAGATGTCTCTTTGGAATCCGGTTTTTTGTTAAGGATGCTCACTCAATATGGGGCTCAGTTGAAATCATTGTCAATGAACAATCTTCTAAGATCTCCAAATGTAAGCTCGACTTTGCTCAGCTTACTTGCTCCCAATGTTACTTGGTTTGAGTTGGCTACAGTGAATGGTGCAGCGTTAAGAAAGTTGGCATGTGTTAATTGGAAATTGGAGGAGCTGATTATTTGGGGTGAGGAGAGAGAAGGATGTACTGGCTCCATTTTGCTAGGATTTCTTGAGGTAGTTAACAATTTTGCTGGGACTTTGATCAATTTGAAGTTAATCTGTAGTGACATTGAGAGGATTCAGGGACTCGTGAGCTTTGAACGGATGGCTCCACTAGTTAAACTAAATACCTTTACGCTTGAGTTCGTTAACCTAAGATTGGGGTGGATTTGGGAGTTTCTTGGGAGGTGCTGTCAAACCCTTAAAGAAGTATACTTGAGGACGACTGCATCACTAACTGAAAATGAGTTGCAGTTAGCGAAGCGTTTGCTTGATTCACTACCAATGTTAAAGAGAATTGTAATTTTGCCGAAATTTTTTTATGTCTGGGGTAATGAGAAGAGTTATTATTCCTCGAAACTGATCCCACGTTTTAAGATGTCCTAGTTAATAAAATTAGCTAATAAATCAAGCTACCATAATGAATTTTCCTTTTACCGATGCATTTATTCTGTCAACTTAACAACCACCAAATGCCAAAAATAATAATTCGATCATACAAACTTGCCATACGTAACTGCAAAACCATTACTTGGCTTTCATTAGTGCTTCAGCTTTCTTTTCCTCACGACTTTCTTCTTTGGCCAACAAACCAATTATCTCTTCAAGTTGCTTTGAACTCATGTCAACATGCTCTCGTCCTATCACATCAAGAACCTAGAAAGAATTTTTATATGGTATTTATAACCAGATTTTTATAAATAAGATCTGATTTCATACCTTGACAAGATCATCAAGTTCAATTTTGCCATCGCTATCATCATCCAGTTTAGAGAAGATAGACGCAATCCTTGCTAGTTTTTCCG
>JAANSM010000610.1:0-25766 GCA_036850725.1 Orchesella villosa | reverse complement strand
TATGCATCTTCCCTTTAATTCAGAAAACAGAGCAGAACTACATACAATGTATAATGCTGTAGGGACGACAGTAGGGATAACGACGCGCATATTACTGGCATCATTCCGTCCATCAAAATTTATGGCCACTTCTTTTGATTAAGCACCGCTTCACGGGTTTTTGAATAAATTATGAGAAATATGTGCAACTCGTCAACTGAAAAACTTTCGTTGTAATTGTAGGTTCATATTGAATATCATATTCAATGTACCAAATGCAAATACAAGCAGCAAACAATATACAATTTCTGCCCAACCGGGCGTATATATTGTAGGCATCATAATCAGTTAACATAGCCGTTTCAAGTTTTTTCAAGCATTTTTAACATACTCAAAGGCTAACGCAGGGCTTAATAATTAAGCATCAGCTACGATTTAAAGAAAAGGACAGGAAGCGAGGGTGACCTATTCACATGAGTCTGGTGTGCGTGTCTATTGTTGATTGTATTTAACATTCATTTTACCAGTTAACAAGCTAACATTTTTTGCAGTCTTTACATGTTTTTTGGAAATATATGTAAATAACCTTGACCTAATGTTAACATATGTTTAAATCAGTTTTTAGATTACGCGAATAAGTACATATTTCTACATTTAATCGCGTTTCAGAGTCACTGCATGTCACGGATGCTCCTATCTCTTATCCAATTTCCTGGTTCCTTAAAACTACCTCTAATCTGATTTACCAGCCAATTTGAAGAAGAGAAAGAAATCACAAGTGAAATTACTCATCTTTGTTATAATACTGATAAGACGAGTAAACACTGCTACCGCAACCACTACAACCTAATTTTGAACTTAACCTACATTCAGACACTTAAATAATTTTAATATAAGCCGTTTCTTCTTATTATATTACAAGCATCATGCGAGATGTTTTTTAGGGTAGACACTGCCAAAAATTCTTGTAAACACTGGCATGCGATTCATTATGCCATTTACGTTTGTATTTGCAGGGATTTATATGTACATTTTTGTGTATTCAGTGAATGAGTAGAGAAGGAGAGTAATGTACATTGTGACACAAATCTCAAGTAGTTTAATGCATTTTTATCTTCCTACAGCATCATAAGGCATCTCTACTTCTGCTAATACAATTCAAATGTGCAAAAGTTTTGTATCCTTCATCATAATACTAAACGGATCTTTCTCTACCTAAAATGCATGAAAACATTTGGAATAAATAATAATTCAACAAGGATTAAAAATCCAACTTCAAAGTTAATAGTTATACAACCCCCATATCTCCTCTTGTAGACTGACCTAATACCACATCGTTAACTTACTTATCATACTTTTGCTTTTAAGAAGAGAGCCGATCCTTCCAAAAAATAATGAAACTTATGAATCGTTGTAGGTATAAAGGCAACAGGTACACTGAATAGAAGGCCAATAACCTTGCATGTGTATACTACATAAATAGTAGTTGCATAGAGGGGGAAACAAACGGCAGCTACTTAACAACTATATTTTCAGAATTTTAAACGTTACGCTTATGATGATGCGCATGTGCAGCGTGAATGCACATTAATGTATGCTTTTAAAAGGAACAGCTTTTTCTACCGTCGATTTTCATAGCTCTGAAAATTGTTGAAAACTCCTGAATTCAAAAAAGGGAGTTTATGGTTCGATGCCATGGCTCAGCCGTTATCAATCAGAGCGTTGCAATTATATTGCAGGGGATAAGTACTTAGGAGTCTGCTTTCAACTGTCGTTTCGCACGATACCCTACGATTAAAAAATGTGTAGAATATTAGGTGTAAGAAACAACAAGAAGCTTCTAACGGTTAAGCGAAGGGTGCAGTTTGCAAACTTTGCAACCAAAAACTGCCTGTGACTTTATAATGAATGACTGACATACAGCATTGCATTGTTAAAATGGTTTTGACTTTGACCTCTAGATTATTGCCTAATCAATAAGTGTATTATTTCATTCACCATCTTTTGTTCTAGATTTTCATTCATGTTTCTGGTTGAATTTATTGTTGAACACAACATTGATTCGTCTAGAGGGTATACATATATATATACTTTTAATGTATCCCTAATTTTCATTTGTATTCATATACCAACAGCTTTCATGAAATCCGTTAAAGCTTAGAATATGGATTCGTAAGACAATAGTATTTCAAACTGAAAGCAGAGCCTGTAGTTGACTTGACAGAGAAGAATAAAGAGGTACTAAAATCCTATTAGAAACTGAAGAGATGTTGTTTGTTAACATGAGAAAATTAGTTAATGGAAGTTCAAAAATGACTAACACTTTCCGTGCGGTAAAGTTGAATGATCTTTTAGTGACAACGAAAGATTTCAATACTCGAATACATTGATTAAAGAATTGACGTTGCTGCTCTTGGAGATCACACTACCTTGCCAAAAAGATCTTTTGAAAGATGCGAATTTTAACGAGATAATAAAATGTTTAGGAACCAAAAGCATACGTTTTTCGGTCTGCATTGCATACGCGTGACCTACAATACTGATAGCTAGTTCCGTTTTTCCCATTGAAGCTTTAATAAAAAAGTTATAATTGTACTTATAGAGGAGTGAAGTAGTTAATTCAAGTAAGTTTTATCAAGATCAAGAAAGAACCGAGAGTGCACAATATTTATTATTAAAGACACGTAGATAATTCACATTCTATGTCACTAGATAAATGCTCCTGAATGATACACTACTCTATTAATACTAGAGAAAGTGAAGTTATAATGCATTCCTGATAAGTCCTACTTTACAGCACATGTTTGTTTTTATTCTCTACAGGCCTTTCCTCAATTGGGGACCCGAGATACTCATTCACCACAACTTTAATAGAAATCCTCACAAGAATACATTTACATATCGTCTCTTGACACACAACGACTTTTCACAATGAAGACGAAACGAAGAGGAGCGTCCCTAAAAATATCTAAATTCAGGCAGATGCAATCATTGTCAGATCCTGTATTCATGAATGATGAAAGGGACACTTGGTATTCAGGAGAGTCTGAATTGTGTGCAAACACTTCTTTGCCATCCTGCGCTCACATTAACCACATTCCGACTCCCTTGGTCGAAAATACCCCAAACAATTGTTCAGAGTCAGCTCGAAATCCATGTGCCACCACCAGTCCGATTGAAGCGTATCAAGAACGCTATGATACCCGTGTAATGTATCAACAAGCAACATGCTCAAGCAACACCAACTCCTTCAAATCTACATTTTCATTTTCAATGTCACCCAAAGCCATTTCAAGCAGCTGTAAAACTACATTCTTAGCATGGAGTGTGACAATAATTCTTCTGTTCAGTCTACTATTTACGGTAAGTTATGATTTGCCTGAATTTTGAAGTTCAGGTGCAGAAAAATTATTTCAGCAATCAAATATTGATGATTTAACATGAAATCAGTTAATGTCACCCAAAGCCATTTCAAGCAGCTGTAAAACTACATTCTTAGCATGGAGTGTGACAATAATTCTTCTGTTCAGTCTACTATTTACGGTAAGTTATGATTCTTGAAGTTCAGGTGGGAAAAAATTATTTCAGCAATCAAATATTGATGATTTAACATAAAATCAGTTAAAAACCAGAATGCCCCGTCTTGATATCAGATATAATCATTCATCTTCAGACTCTACACAATCCCGTTATTTTACGCTTACTTGTACATGCGTACATTTTCATAATTTTCTTTTCATGTTTTCTTTTGTTGTTTGTAGGGATTCTTATAAAAATGGGAGTGTTTGGTGAAACAAATTTCATAGAAAAATAATGGGCTACTTGAGGCAGTCGAAGATGTAGTTTTTATCATGAGTAAATGTAAGAAAAGGTACGAACTGTAGTAACACACTGGTTACCCATGTGCAAAAAATGTGTGACGCATCACAGCGATGACCAAGACGCATTATTTATTCGTTTGTTATACAAAAAATTTCTTTGCAATCAAATTTCCCTTGATTCAAAACACGAATATCAGTCCTTTTCAATTTTTATACAAATCCAATATCCAATGAAATATTATTAAGTAGTTTTGGTAAAAAATAAATGTATTTATGAATCGGGTGCAAATAAGTGTTGATTCAGGATACTGTTCTGAAAAAGCAAGGAGAAATTAGCTGTTTATGTTTACACTGCCTTTTAAAGAAAACATGTAAAAGCCCAATATACTATTGTATGCTTCTATTTTATGTAGCTTTAAGGCATTCAGCTGTCAGGTAGGTGTGTAAGAAACGAAATTAGGTGGTAGAAACAGCGTCATTACAGTCACGACTGAAATTACCGTCATTATCGCCGGTCCGTTTTGAAACATATTTATGAAAAAGTGTGTATGTTTGTTAAGTGGATTCTTTCGTTGAGCCTTTTTACGATGACAGTTTGACTATGTTTGGTTGAAATTTCATGAATGGCACAAAATCTCCTTATAGAAAAACCTTATTAGGTTACCCTGCATTATAGCTACAACAGTAGGGACTTGTTTCATATTTGTGAGAATTCATTTTTAAGAATGCATATGAATGAAGAACGTACATAGTGTATATATATAGCTTTCTTTATATATACGCTTATAAGCGTATATACATTCAACATAATATGCATATAACAAACCTTTCGTTTAAATGATATCCTCCGGTTATTAATTATCAACCCAAGGAGATGCATCCAATTTTTAAGTGGGAGAGAAACTCAGTAGCGGTTTTATCCTAATTTAGAAACAATTATTATGATGATAATGAACTGTATAATTTTGAATACACAGGTAACCACTGCTGATGATAGAGTTGGCATACAATCTTCATGGGAGAGACCAACCGGTATGCCGAAAATTGCAAACTTGGAGGTAATGTGTGGTACACAACATATGGAGGTCCATTTAGAATTCGACTCCCCATTTCATGGATTAGTTGCTTCAAAAGGGATGTATGGACACGAAGGATGTGTCTACGTTCCGCCCAGGTGATTTGAATAAATAACTACTTTATCTCTATTGTGTACAATTTACAGGAAACACATCGTAAAATCTGAGAATACGAATCAATTTAGAGATCTGATAACAAAACTTTTTTTCGAAACTGATTGTCACCTCACGTCTTTAAATGTGTATGTATTTGTTTGTAACACATATACATATTAACATAGAGCAGTAATGTTTCCGTTAGATATCATACTCTTAAACACAATAACTTTTTGAGAAATAGACAAAACTCAGGACCGAATTTGATCATTAATGCGCACAATATTATTTTTGCCATGCACCAAAGTCAGTGTCATTGTTTTATGCTGAATCATGCTCTTCCTTTGTTTTTCGTAGAAGTACATTTGCATTCATTGTTGATTGTGTGTAAATGTAAGGAATAAAAAGCAACTTGTAGAAACTTTTGCCTCCCGGCCAACATCCACAGTAGGTTATTTGTGTCATATGAATGTAATTTATGGCGATGAAGATGGAAGATGAGGTAGATGTAGCAAGCGAGAAATGGGATAAATGACTTTTGAGATGAATGACTAAACTTGAAAGAATCGTCTCAAGTCGGGAGTCGTTTAAACAATGATCAACGTGACAGCAAGCCATAATTCACACATGAGTTAAGGATCAATCCTTTTCTCGCTTTTTACATGCAGCGCAGTATTATCATTTTTTCATCTATACTTACGCACACATTATCGTCTCGGTTTATCTGGGATCTTAGCACTTGCTGTCTTTTCAACTGACGCTGAGTCCTTTTTTCATAAGACAAGACAAACATGCATAAAACGATGGACAGATGAAAGCGTTAAGCATCATTGTTTTCGGAAATTACTATAAGCGACCAATTACCACTTTGCCAATTTTACTGTTAATTAGTTTCTCCATTCATGCTTTAGCAAGTGTGACTGTTTGTATTCACGTGTGCATTCACACCTGTACGTTGCCGTTGTTCTGCAATTGTCCGTAACACTCTTTTCTACATCACGATATTTTACCGTGGTACATAAATGACCGCAGGAAAGCGCGTAGAAGAGCAATATTTAGGTAACAAGCACAAGCTAGGATAGGATGGTGCTTTGCAAAACCAAATATTAAAAATGGAACGGCAACCTTTTAAGAAGTTGTTTTTCTTTCGAAGCCAATCACATGCTAACCCAATGCGCAATGAAACGTCCTGTAAAGCCCAACTTGAAAATGGCTGATGAATGCTAATAATAATATAATTTTATGCAACTACACAAATTAAATAAATGTACAAGAATTTAGATATAGTATGGAATTTTCAATCATAAATTTCACCTATGATTTTAGATCGGGGAAGCATCAATTTGTTTTCAACATTTACTACGACAAATGTGGTACAAAGCCAGATAACCACGGGAAGTTTTACGAAAACACAGTTGTGGTTCAATACGATGAAGAACTAATTGAAGCTTGGGATGAAGCCAAGAGGTTGCGTTGTGAATGGTTCAATGACTACGAGAAAACAGCGACGAAGACATCACCTATGGTCATTTCAGACTTGGAAATTGTAGAACTAAACTTTCATGGGGATAACGTAGACTGCTGGATGGAGATTCAAGAAGGCAAAGGGCCATGGGCACCACCGTTGTCTGGGATAGTGCCACTTGGTTCAACTTTGACAATGGTCATTGCTGTTAAAGATCCTACTGGTATTTTTTTAAACAATGGATATTCCATAATTATTACTAATGATTATGATGGTCATTTAGACGAATCCTTTGTTTGTTATGACTTAAACAAATTACTTATTTTAATTTCAGGTGAATTTGACATGCGAGTTAAAGACTGTGATGCATCCGATGGACAAAGTGGAAACACTCTAGCTTTGAGTGACTCAGACGGATGTATTGTACGACCTAAATTAATTGGAAAGTTTGCAAAGGTAAATAAGTAAAGGCAAAAGTAAACGTAATTAAATAAATATTGATGTTATTTTGACACTAAATTAATGTGATGCATTATGCATCTAAACTTTTATCCATACAGCTAAAATTGGATGATGGCAGAGCCACCGTGATGACGTATGCATTCCTTAGTGCCTTCAAATTCCCCGATATGCTGAATGTCCATTTACGTTGTACCGTAGAAATTTGCAGACATGGGTGTCCAGAACATTGCTCAAAACTTCCCCCTCCTCCTGGTACACACATAGCTGATGTACACGGACAATTTTCAGATCAGGAACCAATCGCTGTTCAGTCTCAAATTTCTCAACAAAAAGTTAAACCGAATAGCATTGAAGAAACTGCAGACGGTCATAATGAAGGCCCAGAGGAAATTTCTCGAGACAAGCCAGATATTCATCAGGAGGCCCAGCGTATTCAAAAGTTACAAGAGGAGCAGCAAAGTTCGGAAGAAGTACGAAGACCACCGCAACAACATCTACCCCTACCTCAACAGCATTCAAGGACCACCACAGCACTCACAAAGACTTCCACACTTCCAACCCCCACAACAGCACCAAGGTCCCCCAATGAGATATCCCTCCCAACAACCACCAGAAATGTATCCTCAACACCCACCCCAGATGTTGCACCCTCCACCTCCCCGATACTTTGGACGAGGAGGACCACCACCAGGGCCCAACGGACCTCCACCACCACCTGGTATGTTCAGACAGCCGCCGAGGAAATTGATTCCACCAGGATTGTTGCGCCAACGACCAGATATTCCACCATTCCAACAGCACAATCTTCCAAATTTTAGACATTCATTGCCACCTATGGCTAGTTCACTTCCCCCAGCTTTCCCATCCCAAATGTACAGAGAAAGTAGTGCACCAGATCAGGCAATGTTGGAGCATCAACATAGACAACAAGCCGAACGACTCCAAAGCATGGTAATGAAACCAGAACACAAAACTGAAGAGGAAATTAGTAACTGAACAAACGGTGTCCCGCAAGGGTGAGCCAATAAAAGATACCAATGAAGAGACTGAACAGGCTGATGATAGCAACAATGAAGAGGAGGAGGAGGAAGAAGAGGTAGAGGAACAGCCAAAAGAGGATGCTGTGAATGAACAAACACCGAAAGCACACGACAAGGAAGGAGCCAGTGGAGCAGCATCAAATCCACAGAGAGAAAGTCTTGGCCAGCCTCAAGCTTTGAAAGGTGAATAAATAAAACCTGAATAATATATTTTTCCATTGCGTATGTTTGCTATCAGTCCGGGGTTAATTAATTGTGATCAATTTTAACAGGAGACCCTTGTGGAGTCAATTGAAGACGATTCCTTATCTGCTGAAAAAGCTGCAGTAACCCCATTAAAAACCATGTTCCCGAAAGGTCCACGTAGCCTAAGACGGCGAAGATCAGTTTCCGGTTCAACAGATACAATCGGAGTCCAGGGCACTTTTAGGGTTGTTTCACAGGCAGATTTGAACTTTGCTATGAATGCAACAACTCCTTCCACCCAACCAACCGTTGTTTTACGAGGAAAAATGAGATCCGAAGACTTGGTTTATGGAATATGCTTACCAAGAATGGGTTTTGGATTAATCTTTTTCGGATTGGGAGTTGCAGTTCTAGTAGCCATTTTAATAGCCTCCTTCTTAGCGTACGCTCATTACTCATATTCATCATCTTCAGATGCATCAACAAAAACATCGAAGTGCAGTAATTGAAGGACCCATGGCTAGTTTACCGATGGCACCTCCACCACAGGTTTTACCCTTACCGATCATAATTTTTAAGAAGATGTGGTAATATTTTATTTCTACATAATACAATTATTTTATCCACTTTTTCAAGCGCAGTGCATTGTATTTTATTTTTTCTCGACTTCGAAATTGAATCACTGTACAAATGTTTTTTGTGTTACATTTTTTTATTTATATATTTATAATTCAAATACTTTAAGTAAGACTCAATTACCTTCAACCTTGGATTGTGTATTGTGTCTCACTCAAATTCTTTGCATATTTTGTTGAAGGATATGTTATTCAATTATTATTTGTTGTTGCTTCTGTATAATATTTTATTGTAGGGTAGATACTTCAGTATAAGATTATTTCAATGATGGCTACAATATCATTTGCCAAATTAAATTATTTCGTGCATAATTACATATATTTTTTGTTGAAATAAGGTAATAGAAGAACTCCATGTATAATAGTAATAACGATGTTTTTTAAGTATCGGATTAATTCCATAAATGATAAAATAAACATAAGCACAACTTCATATTATTTGAGATATTTCAGGATGTTTTTAATTTTTAAAGGGTAGTTGTAGTTATGATGGTGAAAAGTGAAACTCGAATGTTAGAAGTGGGTATTTAGCATGAGTAAACATGAGTAGTAGAATCAGGGGTAAACAGTAAACACTGCTTATAGCGACAAAGGTATAGAATGCAATGCACCACAAACAAATATTGAAATGCAATAAAATATTAAAATATAAATGAAGAGTATAGTTTTGTTAATTATAACGTATGTATATGTATATTAAGATTTTACAGTAAGATATTAGGCTATTGGAAACCTATCAACTAGAACATGAAAGTAATGCTGTATGATTAGCTATTAACTTTATCAAATTTCTGAAAGCATATTTTAGGCATGTGAAGGCGTTGCACTGCTAAATACTTTATCTCGACTGACAATGAATCTAAACAGCAGTTTTAGCTATTTGTAACATAGTCTTAGCGTCTTTTGTTATACATTCAGGCAAATACTGTTGCCAGTTGTTAAAAATCATGACTCCATCATGTGTCATAAACCAGTTTATATTTTACGTAAATTGTACGTTTGTAATACTTTGCTAGTAATAAAATATTTTAAAGAAAATCTGATAAACTCAATAAAATCATTATCTTCAATATTCAAATGTATGATTGATTAGCATTATCTAAAAGGTCTTTCCATCTCTGTATACTTGTTACGTACAACGTAATATAGTACGATGAGTACTATTCATATTGATGATTAGAACACCGTGTCAATTTACTATTGAAAAAATCTTAAAGTTCAACTCCTCCTCAATTCCAAGAATCTCATAATTTATCATAAATAAGGTACAAATCGTGATATGCGAGTATAACTATGGGTGGTTATAGTGGGCCAGGAGATATATACAAATCACAAGGACATGGCATAGTTGCTGTCACTAACAGTAAAATTATACCCTTGCGTAAGTATGCAAATTTTAATCGCGATGAAAAAAGTCATGTAATGGTGAATGGGGATTATGAGGAACATGATTGCACACACTTGCTACTTGTAAGTTGCCTTGCATCTAATATCTACTACTTCTTCTATACATACAAGTTTTCTTTGCATACTGCAACGTGCAATAAATGTCCAGGCTAGAAACAGTTTAGAGCCACGAGGGAACTTGAAAACCGGAATTCTGCAAGAAATACTCAAACTAGTAAACACTGACAAAAAATATTTACTGTCGAAAGTTTAGTTTCATTTTAGTTTCGCTAACCTGGCGCAAAATTGCAGACCAGTTTTTCATACAGCCCTAATAATCATACGTACGATTTGTTTCGGCAACAAGTAAGCCATGAACAAGCTAAAGTTTTGTGCAAATATTTCGATGATGTTCCTAGAACATGAGAGTTTACTTCAACGATATGATTCTGCAAAGCGATTCGGCTTCAAAGGAGTGGAACTGTGGTTCCCCTATGATATTCCGCTTAAGGAAATTGTACAAAAACGGGAAGAAGTTGGGGTCGAACAAATTCTTATCAACTCCTATCCAGGTGAGATCATTCACAACCAAGATTGAATTATACCATTTAGTCCAGTAGCTGGAGCTGGATAATATACTTATGTATGTAATGTAACTCCTATTTCAAGGTCATACTATTTGTTGCCTGCTCTATTCATGACCTTTTTGTATTTCACGTGAAGGTGACTCTAAACTAGGCGAATGTGGCCTTGGAGCCCTTCCAGGAAGAGAAGAGGATTTTCAGAAGGCAATGCAGCTTACTTTGAATTACGCTGAAGCTCTTGGCTGCAAAAGGTGTATTTTTAATCGTACAGGTTGCATGAGGTTTAGGAGCAAAATTTAGTTAGTGAAATGTCAAAACATTGATTTTGACCGAATCTTATCACTGAGGGGCCTTGGTTTTCTTTAAGCTAGCAGATTTTAATCTTACTTAACTTTGAATAATAATTTTGCTTGTTTAAACACAGAATACATATCATGAGTGGAAAACTGGCACCTGAAAAACTTGCGGGCGATCAGCAAGCATGTCTACAAACGCTGACCAAAAATCTAAAGAGTTTGCTACCAGAATTAGAAAAACGTGGAATTACTGGCTTGATTGAACCAATAAATAACCAAACAGTTCCAGGCTACATATTGAATAGTTATGATCTTGGTAAAAAACTAAACGAAGTCAGAAGAACAAAAGATTGGCATCATTTTGATTTTGAACTTGTGTAAAGTAAATTTGTTGTGTCCCTGCCTGTTTCAGCTATATCTATCGTAGAATCGATTGGTAGTCCAAATATTCGGTTGATGATGGACTTCTTTCATCTACAGCAAATTCATGGAAATTTATCTAAGCGAATTGAACAATCCTTGCCATATACGGGTAATTTACTTTTATCAATAGAATATGAATACGGTCATGAATTGGGGATGAATATTTACTGAATCTAATGCGTTGATATTTTTTAGGTCACATACAGATTGCTCAGGTCCCTGTCAAGAAACGAGCCGGATTCACAAGGAGAGATTAACTTTCAGTATGTACTGAGCCTGCTCGTTAAATATAATTATGAAGGATGGATTGGCCTCGAGTATAAGCCTCTGTCTGACACAGAAATAGGACTGGGGTGGTTAAATAAATTTTCTTGTGCACTATAAGGATTTGTATTTTGACCATCAAAGCTTGACTTTAATATTAACGGCAACGGCAAAATATGTTTTGAATCTCGAGAGTTTATGATATAAGTAAATAATATAAGAAAAGAAATAAAATACGTTTTTTTCAAAACTTCAATCACATTCATGTAAAGGCGCTGCAACCATTTGATAGTAACCACACGGTCTTCTGCTGTTTGGACCTTCAATTAAACAAAATACATGAATAAATGCATACAACTGATTTGCATGCATGATACAAATTGAAACCCGAACGAGCAATACGTAATGGGATTGTTCGAGAAAGTTGAAGTTGAACGTACCAATGTACTCTTCCCTAGAATCTACATCCACACAAGGGTTCCACCTATATTTCCAACACTCACCCTCCCTTAGGTAGGTTGACCTGTTGAGTTTGGGTAACGCTGTTTGAGTGTGGCAGATTATTTCTGACTATGTAGCAGAGACCAGCTACGGATTTAGCAGGCAAATCCCACTCTCCATTATAAAGATTTGATGAGTCTGAAATATTGTTCAAGATGTCATTCCTAATTTTTTATTACAGTCGCGTGGTATGTCATTATGTAGGTATTGGTTGTTAGTTATTTGCTTAAGAAATTAACAATTTCACGTTTATGTGTATTAACTTGACTATATTGTGATATACCTGCTGAGCAAGACGAAATACCGAATAGGACCAAACTTGTAAAAATTAGTGTTTTTTTAAAGAACGTTTCCTTCCAAAGAAACTTAGGCATGTTTCTAAATAGCAACTCAGGAATAACCTGGTTTATACGATTTTAAATGATCCAATTATAAGAAACTTCAATCTTTTAAGACAAGACTGAGAAACGTAATGAAGGTGCAGTTGAAACCACTGACTGACCATAAATACTTCGCCCTTGCTCATTGCACAATTCAGAAACGTTACGCAACCGCTTGTGGTTTACTATTAACTATCACAAATTATTACAACATAGTTTGCAATGCAAAAAGACATAAATTAAATCTCAATATGAATGATTAGAATGGGGCCGTTAACATACTCATTCCTCATATACAGAAACGACATTTTAATGACAAATATTACTAAAACTCATGCCAATTTTAATTTAAAAAAATAGCCAACATTCATCATTACAACCATATCCAGGAAGAAGTATAAGGTATAATGTCAAAATGAATTGTCACTTCACAATTTTTTAAGAAAATACTGTTTATTTAGTCGGTACGGTCCTACGGTACACAAGAACACAATAATTATTTTTTAACTGTCTTTGTTATCTCATATCTCCCTCTTATAGTTACAGCACGATACACCTTTTCTTTAAATAGAAGTCGAGAGATAGAATAGAAAAAATTATAAAAACCTTTATAAAGAACTAACACAAATGTTAGTATTTGGTAACGTGACTTTGACTTGACACATAAAATTACTTCACATTAATTACAATCATCACCTTCAGCAGTAGATATCCCAGTCTGTTTCCTTACGAGAACGAGAACGACGTAACCTGTATGAATCTTCTTGACTTTTGGGACTAGATAGTCCTAATCGTATTTTAGTACTTAAACTTCTTGCAAAAGCTCTGTCGCTCGCTTCCTGTTCAGCTCTTTGACGCCGAGCCTGCAAAGCTTCCTGCTCCAAAAGCATAAATTGATAGTCCGCTTCTCCAATTATCATTTCATCACTACCTTCGTGTAACGATACATTATTGCTGTCCTCCCAAATTAACTGAATAGACATCGGATCGTTTGAAAGAGAATCAAAATATTTATCTGGGGTTGGAGGTACAGGAGAGGATGACACTACATCAGTCATTTCATGATTGACCGACTCTTCTTCATCAATCCAAGCTGACAGAGGATATATTGCTGAAATATCTACAGGATTGAATTCGTCATCTTGAAGGCTTGTAGAATCCGGATTAATTTCGGTTTCTTGACCATTTGAAAACCCCAGCGAGTTATAAATTTCATTGAATAAATCAGCAAATTTTTGGTTTGGAGCTACAGGCTCTTGCTTGTAGAATCCGGATTAATTTCGGTTTCTTGACCATTTGAAAACCCCAGCGAGTTATAAATTTCATTGAATAAATCAGCAAATTTTTGGTTTGGAGCTGTAGGCTCTACAATTTCTTCGCAAAAAGTTTCTACTTTTTCCAGAGATTCTCCAGTAGGACCAATGCCTGTAGTATCAACATCAACAATGACACTCGGGTCTTGAACTTCTTCCGAAGTAACGGTGCACGATGCTGCCTTCTTTCTTTTCTTGAGGGTGAGTTGAGGAGTGCTATGAGTAGAGGAGTTTTCTTCGCTAAATGAGCTGTCCGTAGGAGTCTCCAACACATAAGACCGATTACCAAATGAATTTTCAGACCCAGTCAATTCTCCGGTAAAGGTCAAACTTCTACGCACCGGTCTCTTCACTCTTGTGGAAGAACGTGATGGCATCGATGAAATACGAAGGCGTTGCTCTTCCCTTCTTAGTTTGTTCTGAAGCCTTTTAGCAAATAAAAAATCCTCTTCCTCAAGACTGCTATCAATCACTCGCTGCTTCCTCTCGTTCTCATCCTTATATAAAATAAACAAATATCATTATTTAAAGTTCCATTAGTCTTTGTACTTATCAAGTGAAAGCAACGATACACCATATACATGGATAACAACCTGTAACTGTATTTGTCTAATTAGCTCAGCACTTGCAGCTTCTTCCAGTTGCCGTTTATTGGTTAGTTCCTTCTCATGTTCCTCAAGAATTTTCTGCATTTCAGCATATATTTCTCCTTGGCCATTCGAAATTATACCATCTCTAATGATTCTAACAACATTACCGTTCTCCGTTTCATTTCCTTCTGCTTGCTCTCCAAACAACGGTGGTAGATCCCCTTCTAGGATATCTTGGGAATCTAGTCCGTCATGTCTTGCTGCGACTAGCTTGGGGAACTTAAAAATAAACATCGCGAATGAAATTAATTTGACAAATCAATCATCAATGACAAAAACTGAAAGGTGTACAAATGCCTATATTCGATTTACAGTTTGTATAGCGTATAGGCATAAGCATTAACGCATATAATTTAAACCCACCTCAGATTGAATTCGATTCCACAATGGTTCATCCAGAAGTTTCTGCGCTTTCGAAGCACCTCTGCTCCAAATGCTGAGTCTTCGCCGACAACAAGGGCAGCATATTGACGTTTCTTGCACATGCTGTTTGAAACATTTAATGCACAGAGAATGTTTACATGGAAGAGTTGTTGGTTCGAATAGTATTGACCAACATATGGGGCACGTTACGTCTTGTCTGGTCAGTTTTCCAGGTTTCTTTGCCTAATAAATTAAGGAATTAGTAAACGAAGATAATATTAAAAAGTGCCAATTTTGAGTAGGGGCTAGTGCCTTCATAGTAAAATATAATTGTATGTTTTGCTGTGAAAATAGCAGTAGCAATGTGGTTTATTTTTAAAAACTTAGTGATTTACAAGTTCAATCCCATGGCCGGGTTCCTTTCGTGTTTGTTTGGATTCCTTCCGACTTCTACCTTCCGGTTTTTTGTCCATCTTCTTAATCATTCTAAATTAGTGGCTGGCGGCGACCTGCAGTTGAACGGCATGAATCCATGAACGAATTAGAACAAAAATACAGAAAATACGGTTTACCATTTACGGAAGAGGATCAGTTGAGTAGGCTTGTGCCCATAATTCAGTCTTACTTTTATAAATAAAATATTTCCGTTAGTTCGTAAGTAATAATGATAGACACACACCATGGCCAAAATATGCGTCAATCCTATCCATTAGTAATTTTATGGCATGCCAGTGTAGTGTGAATAGGGTGGTGATATGTTATAGACAAACTATCAGTCTAAAACACTTAAAGATAAGATTACACAATGAAGATTGACGAACAACTTGCAAAAATGAAATGTTATGATTATGATCTATGGCCTATGATCAATGATGCGGTGCGATGTTACATAATCAGATGTTTTGAAAACTACTACTACTCTACTGGTGACTGGATAGCGAAATGACCTCAGCCAACAATGTTGCATGGCATAAAGCTCACTTAACCCCAAAAACGTATAAATTGTAATTTTAACTTGTTGAACAGTACACAAGTAAATGCCAACAAAATGTAAAGTTGAAAGTGTTTGTTATATTCAATAATAATATTATTTTTTTAGCCATTTACTATTAAATGAATGAAACCAATATGCGCTTTGATATATTTTGCATAGACGTTTTACCAGTTAAAATTTTGTGAATTAGTCTAATTCAAAAGTGTTATTGAACATTTACGCATAAATATTGTGGTACGTATTTACTCAAAAATGTGTAACTGTATAATTATATGAAACATTTATTTCAAATCAAATGTTATAGTAGTTATACGCTGGGATGTAGCTGGGGCAATAGCTAGTCAACTAATCGCATTCAGTTTCTGGAGCTTTCGCCATCTGATAATAGCCGCATGGTCGCTGATTTGTGTGGGCGTAAGTTGCAGCATCTGTAAGACAAGAATGAACACGAATGAATATACCTGGTTCGAGATTAGTGTTCTAACGATGGATGAGAACTAAGCCAACAACCATGTTAGAAAATATCAGGATGTCATCATTGTCAGTCATTTAGTATTTGTACAAAACAATAGCCTCATATATCTCAGTGATCCCCACCCCATCTTATCTCAACGTTATGCATGTTATGTTATGTTGATGACGACAATGATGAGATAATTTCCCATGGCATATAGACTAGTTCTCATTCTAAGGTACAACACGTAAATGATGCAGAGTTCGATTTGAAATACATCAAACTGAGTTTCAAATTGAGTTAAATGAAGTAGTGATTACCACACGGCATCCAACTAAATTTCCAGCATGGCTTTCCATTTGTCAATTTTTTCTTGTCTAATTTCTTCGGGGATGTCTTACTAAGGCTTGGTTGCTTCCCGGTTTTAAGGTACTCGTCCATTAACTCACAAAGATATGCTGTATTTCTTGCACTGATATCATAGTGCCCATCGTAGGTTTCCCCTGCTTTGGAGCAGCCTAAATTTTTTAAATGGTAATAGAATGTTATGTTATGCTACGAAGTTCCTTTTAACATTATTCTGTGTTATCATAATTGTGTACTTACTGACAAGAGTGAAGAAGATAACACAAATGATTAAGATGTAGTTACGCATTGTGTAAGTGAAATATTCGATCCAACGTCTGAGGGCACGAGTAGGCCGGTTGGGGTCGGTTAGCTTCCTCTAAAAATAGGGGATGGGAGGTTGAAAGACGGGTGCTTGTATGAGCCAAATCCGATTAAATTTTCCACCCAACGAGTGGAACTGCAGATGGAGAACTCACGCTTCAGAAACCAGACAGCTTGGTGATTAAGCGAGGAGAGATTGTAATGAATAAACGAGGGTTTATTATAACTTAATTAACTTCAAGTCCATTAGAGAATGGTAATCAAATTGATGCCCGCAATTATGAGACGAGAAAATAATGACCATAGATTATGCTAAACAATACATCAATTTATATTGTGCTTAATGAGTACGATTATTGCGCCGTAAATTAACGGAAGTGTCCTAACGGGGACCAACGAATGGATTTCTTCAAGGCCAAAGTATTATTTGCGCAAAGAGTAACCCTTTTGTCTGATTTATGAGATATGATTGGATGCAAAGAATACCAACGTAGTCAAAAGTTAGATCCTTAAAGCGAGGCCCTTTAATTGACTTTTGGAATGTTTTGTTATCCTGAAATTTGTCGTACTACAGGCATAAGTAATGTTAATATTGATAATATTAGATCGGATAACTTTTACATTCAGTTTAATTGTGGTTGCTAATTTTGTTTTAGCGTGATATAATGAAATTCGACGAAACGAAACAATGAAATGGTGCTATAATAATTGACTACATGGCATAATATTATGGTATCATACTATATATATATAAATAACCAGTCCGATAAGAAATTTTCGTAAAATATTTAATCTGCCTAGCTTTCTGTTTGACATTCAACACTAAACAAATACGGCATCATAATAATATGACATATTTATTTATACGTACAAAAAGTCAAGAATAGGATGATCCATTAGGTTGTCATTCGAATGTCTCTTGCGCCTGGAACCGGAACCAGGGACAACTTTGTAACCATCCATTCGGCCACTGACGCCAGGTTTGACTTGAAGTTTAATCAAAGACTAGACTTGAGGCTCAATGTCTCTTTTATATCTCATAATGTATAGACATTTTACTTACTATTCTTGTATTTTTCAGGCAGCTTGGTTATAGGACCTGGGAAGCTCCCAGTATCCAAATAGTCATGAAGTTGGTCACAAAGAACGAGGACCAATCTGTCACGAATGAGAACTTCTCTTTCCTGGATTGATAAATCTGAAACAAGGGATGCATGCTTTACAAACAATTTGATTGACTAAAAGTATCATAGACTTAGACAAGTAGTTAATACCAATCGACTGCCAGCAAACGATCAGGAACAGAGCAATAACGGCGATTCGTGCCATGTTAACGGATTCTTTTCTTTCCAAACCTACAACTGCTTTCAAAGAGACAGGTTAGGGATCAGTCAAACGACAATTCTTCCTTGAAGATTGACCTATTTACCTTCAATTCTGCATACTTCAACTAAACACGCTAGAAGCTGCCAGGTTAATGTCAGCAGTCTGTCTGTCAATTCGACAGTGTTTTATTGTGCATCTGTAAGGCGTAAGATAAATATGTTGTTTGGTTTAGTGGCTTTGCAGATAGATGTAAAATGTAATTATTAAAGAACTTCAGCATTACTATGTATGAAACGCTTATGCATACCTCATTATAGAACGAAGGTCAGTTGTAACGCAATTACGTTGTAATGAATCTTTAGTAATTATGTGCAATTGACAAGTTATGACACAATAAAATGTCTTCGAGGAAGAACATGTAAGATATTTAGAACAAAAAAAGTATGATGACGACAATCGGTATGGTATTGCCATTAATTGCTTGCTTGCGCAGACTATATGCAACTTTTATCATTTATGTAACTACTGAGTTCACCGCGTTTTCATGAAATAAAGTAACATTTTCGGGCAGTACGGTTATTAACTGTTTATTGCACAAAACATATAATATGTTGTTCAAAGAGATGATTTCGACTTACGAATACAGTATGCTATTTTTATATATTATAATATATATTCAGTTAAACAATAATAAAAGAATCTATTATATTTAATTAGATTACATAATCATTATCAATCATATAGATACATTTCCATATTTTATCTATCTAATAAATACTCCAGTAAGATGTACCATGTTGAATGATAATCAATCATCGTCTATATCATTTTTACAAGTATTGACAATTCGATACAAACTGGATGACTGGCTACTGACTGTACAATTTGTGGGTTTTATATGATGTATGATGCATGAACCTTTCACCTTTGCAATACACCATAACTAAAAATTAAAATGTTAATTTAGCTAGTCCCATAATTAAGCCTTCTTTCCTCTTCAACTCAATCAATGGTTAAAAACTTGTGTAACATAACTGAAACGGTGTTGGACAATAATCTTAAGCCTAGTAAAGCCTGCTGCTAGTGACTCTAAGAGCTTTTCATCCTCATTAGTTCCTAGTTGTTTGTTGAAATGTGCCATCGCTAAGCACGCTTTCGAACGTTTACTTATGTAATATGTAGATTTTTGGTGATAGAAATATTACGTATGTATTCATAAGTCAAAAATTATTCATTAAACTTCATTAAACACGGAGAAATCAATAAATATGAATGATGCTCAACCAAGTCGAGCAAAGTCAAGTGTTAAATAATAAACGCGAGTTGTATAACAGTAAAAACTAAAGTGTTGCACACACATCATTTGTCATTTTAAACTATGTTTGCATCAAAATGTGTTGAAAAATCTAACTAATTAATAAAAAATCACAACAATTAATTGGCTACTTAAGCCAATTGTCTAATTAATTAAATTCTCACTATAAAAAGAGAAAATTGTCGATTCTTCCAAAAACAAAAACTTTTTATCACAAAAAAGTGTACAATATAAATTCTCAAATACCTTTACGTATTAGTATGTATGTAACAAAATCTCGTGTAACATTGTAACGAAACGGTTTTTAACAAAAAAAATAAAACACGCAAGTTATCCACATTAGAGTTAAAACAACTACGGGTTGGTTTGAGGTTCTTATAAAGTTGGTGATTTGAAAGCAACGTATTTTTTCATATTTTACTTTTCGAATACATATATTAACTTGTTCGTACACGATTATGTTTAAGATGCTATTTTAAAATATAAAAATTTCAAAAAACGATTCAGTACTCCCTACGCACGTTTTTGGATACACATGTACAAGCTATCGATTAGATACATTTTTATATCCTTAGATTGAAACGATCATATTTTAGTTTTAGTCATCTGCGTTGTACACTATTACACGATTTCTTACTTACAAGCAGTATGTCCAAATCACTTCTTGATGCGTTTTAAGTGTAATCTACCGTTTATAAGTTGCAATTTAGTAACCACTATAATTGAAATAGTATAAATACTATTTCTTGGTAACGGATTCTACTCAGGAGGATCCCCATTCGACCTCTTTGTTGTCAAAATGTTAATTTAAAGCAGCAAAGTGGACATAAAACGCACAATGGCCTACGATTTCATTCCCACAATATCACTGTACGTAAGTCATTGTTTTAGAAACCACCATAATAGAAATTTTCACGAAGCATACTATCAACCCTTTTGGAGATAATTGAAAACTTCGTGACTGCTTAGAAAAATCTATCCGTTTCCAGTATTAAGTACTGCCTACTGTTCATAATTTTGATAAGTCTGACTTGACTATGTCACTTAACATGGTAAAGATTGCGTTGCGTAATTTACATACAAGGAATAACATAAGGAATTTGGTTAAGCGTTATTTTATCCGGCAGCTCTCAACGCCCAACATTTTCTTTATCCGGTCATCATATTTTATTAGAGTCAGCTCTGAGATAGCATTGAAATTGAATTTTTCTCCGAGTAAATGACAACAGTGAGCTTGTTCCAGAAAATCGTTGGAGTTTAGTTCCACTATGTCTGCTCCTGGCAAATTTTTTAAGACTCGGTCCTTTGGTTGACTTAAATAGCTTAAAACTTCATTCAGGAGTACGTAGTGGGCGTTTTGATCCTGAAAGTAAAAGGAGAAAGTTAGGTTTGTGTGTGCATGAAAGAACAAGATTATGAATAGTAATTCACAATTTCATCTTTATCATTCCATACCTTAAGCCTATACAAATGTGGCAAAGGCTGCTCACTGCTTTCAAATTCGAACCCATCTATATTATCAGTATCATCATCTTCAGCTGGAGGAGGATCATCGGTGACAGCAAAGCCATTGTCATGCGGCGCTTCAGCCCATGGTCCAGAGCCTCGGAATTCCCATGACTTGTCTTCCTTGCCCTGTACATCATTGATATGTTGCTGAAGTAGCAATCTCACAGGCTCATGATTTTCAGCCAGTTCTACAGGAGTCTGCCCACCGTAAGTTGCTACGATTGGGTCAGCACCATATGAGATGAGCAGTCTGACTAGTTCTACATGACCATTTTCACAAGCTTCGTGCAAAGGTCTGAAAATAAGAGTTATAAAACACAAAACATTATATTTAGCATGAGCTGAGAGTACGGGTTGAATGAACATTTGACAAAAAGTTTTTGTTGAGAGTAAATTTTTTCAATGGAATTTGAACAATTCCGTACCTTATGCCTCCAGGAGCTGCTTGAGATACATTGGCCCCATATTTCAACAATACTTTGGCAACTTCCAAATTGCCCTTAACACAGGTCTCATGGAGCGGTGCATAACCAGCATTGTCCTTACAATTGGGCTGACAGTAGTCTGTATCTAAGCACCATGCAGCCACATCTGTATATCCAAGACGAGCGGCTCGATGCAATGCAGTTTCTCCCAGCCCTTTGTTCAGCACCCAGCCTCGTACTTCCGCTTGAATATCCTCGACATTTGTGTTCTTCTCGGCAGTCGACTGTAAAGCATAAATCAAGACAGAATGAGCAATGGAGCTATGTTCACATTGATGAAAAAACACCGACTACTGCAAGATACGTACATGAACGGGTATATGATACGAAGTTTGGTTTAGGACACTTATCAAAGTTAAAATATTTATGCAAAACAAAATTCTTTGAACAAAACTGAGAATTCGAAACCCATTCCGTAAAACAGTAAAAAGCATATTCAGTTCACAACAAACGTATAGAATTGTTGTAGTCAATTTCAATAAAACTTACAGAATTATCACGTTCCGTTTCATGGTTCACAAGAGAAATTGACGTAGCGGCAATGATAAGAGTAAAAGGTTATCATACGAATTAGTGGCTATAGGTATAGGACATAGGGTCATCTTTTACAATAAAGGAAGCCTTATGAAGTATTTCGCCGAGAATGGTATTTAAATTGGTATATACTATACGCCATCCTTCCTTGGAAGAATGGCGTATGATGTAGAGGAGAATGAATAAGAATGAAATTAAGCCCAGTCATCATTACATGAGAAACTGGTATTTGAGAGGTATTGCTCAGGAACGCGTGACTGATATTTTGTTAGAAAAAATAGCACCAGAAGCAGTAAAAACTCACCTTAACCCGTTTTGGTGGTGGAGCAGCTGCAGAGCCGTCAGGGGCAGTGGACTTTTTCTTTTTGCGAATATAGTCAAAACCACTTTTGAACTTATTTCTTCTCAAAGTCTTTTTGGCAACAGGAGTTGATGTGGCTGCAGATGTACTGGATGATGGTGAAGGTACTTCTGCATTTGGCAGCGGCAGTACTTCGCTTCCCGTTATACTGGAACTACTACTTGGCTTGGAAGATGCAGCTTCCTTTTTCCCTTTCTCACTGTTTCCATCGTCCTTTTTGTCAGATGATTTCACCACGGCGTCTATTGTAGCTTTCACACTTGCACTAATATTATTACTAGTTGACCCACTTTTGTTGTCTCTCTTGGTCGCAGCCTTCATCTGCTCAACGGCTCTTTCAATAGCAGGCTCGTCTAATGAAGACTCGGAAATATCAGGTTTCTTTTCCAATGCTGCCTTTGATTTAGATCCTTTCCCTTTTCCTTTCGTTGGCTTCTCCTTCTCTGAAGATTCTTTCCCCTTTGTGGATCCATCTGCTTTGCTGGGAGTAGAGCTAGCCGTGGTTGCTGATGTTGTCGTCTTAGACGAACGACCTTTCCCTTTCTTTTCTTTCGTTTCCACCGGTTTCTCTTTAATGAGATCCGGCAGTTCCTTATCCTTCTCAGGTGACTTTTCCCTTCGCTGCTGTTGCTTGGACCCTTTGGCCGGTGTGTATGGACTTTTGTTCTCTTTTGTTGACTTTGCTGGAGAGATTCCACTGTCAACTATTCCTCCAGTCACGGAGGAAGCCGCTGACTGAGCGCCATTACCAGAAGGGGATAAGGACAACGAGGACGGTTTCGCCACTCGAATTAGTTTATGGGGCATTCGTAATTTTTTCTTAAAATCAATAAGCTCTTCTTCCCAACCTGGTCGTTGGAACTCTGAACCATCACCAAACACTATTCGTCGTTTCTTTTTACCAAGCTCTGTTCTCATTATCCATTCCTCCCCAGACGAGCCGCCCCCTTCTTCTTCCTCACCTGCAAAACCAACAAATTTCACAAATTCCGAATGAGTACATATGTAAATATAGTCAAACACATTTAATTCATACATCATACTATCACAGTAATTCTATTTAATTGAATATGAAGATTGACAGTAAGTAGCACAGCCACCCCGTGAATGTTATATAATACCCTTGCTCGTTTGAAGAATGCTGTGGCAATTTTCAGGCAGTCCATCTGCAATTTGCATTATATGTAAGTGCGCACGTTCGGATAAAGTGCATAAACAAAGCTATCTGTGAACTATCACGTTTCCCCACAATCCAGTAAAGAATATTGTTAAGTACACAATGCACAACCACATCAATTATTGAGCTGCGTAATTACACCACAAGTGTAACAATTAGTGCTAATTCCTCACATTTTGTTTCCGCCATGGAATGGAACATCTAACCGCATTGAATCGGAATGCGGTTTAAATTCATTTTAGTTTGTGGGAAATACTCTCGTTCTCAGCACAGCGAAATAACAACACTTGTTCATAAAAAAATGGTGATAAGCGAGCAGTGCAAAACCCAAGAATCAAAACTGGGTAACACTCTAAACGATACAGTCTACCATGTGAGGGGATGGCTACCGATTTCAATTCAACACAATGACTCAGCCTCAGACGAAAAGGAAGGGAAAGGAACAATATGAAATGGATTCAAAACAATACTCCAGCTCCAGCAAATAAATACGACCGTATTTTGCGCTTCATAGCCTTCAACGAGTACAAACGCTGCTGCATTAAAGAGCAATCTGTTGCTCTTGTCCATACTATGAATGAAGCTCATCGCAGAACCACAGATAATATGGACAGACGGAAATTATTGTTATGCCTTCTCCAATGGTGATTAATGAAGCATCTGAGTTAGTAGGTATGTATGTTCTGCATAACATTCATTGTATCAAATCAACCACAACGCACGGGCAGAGTCACTCATGCTCATCAATGTAAAACGCTAATGGAGTATAGCCTATAATAAGATGAAAAGACGCTAACGCTAAACTGTTAATGTTCCATACATACGCGTGCTATCAAGCTCACTCACGAAGAAGAGTATATACCTAAAGATAATAGAAGAGATACAGAGATACTATATGCGATGCTATGAACGTGCTGAATGAATAGTCAAGCAAGGCAGTGTCTCTGACAGTCAGAACTAAAGCTCTTGTGCACTACTATGCAATTTTTATTATATCATCATCAGTGCCATCCTTCACAAATGATATGACATAATGAAACCAACTATATCTTGTAATCGGTCATGCCACGCCACGGTACTTGATACTGCCGTATAGGTGACAAATCGAAATGCAACACAAAAAAATTTGTACGCAACACATATCAAGTTTCCCGGACGTATCTAGACATTTGTAACGAGAGCTAGATGCACCTACAAACATGATTTATTTACAAGGGAGTTTTTGCATTAGATTCTCATCATACTGAACCAAACTTGACTAGAAATATTCAACGCAACTCAAATTTGAGAACTCACATTTGAACAATAAAAGACCAATAATAATTTTAGCTAGTTCAGTACTCCTTTTACAGGAGTTGATTCAACTCTAACTCACATAATTTGCGTTGTGCGGTGTCCTCAGATATATTCATGCCGAAACTCCCATCATTTTACTGCTTACAGTGATGAAATAGGAGGGTCGAGGTTCATTTCAAAGTTTTATAGTCGTTGATACAGATGTGTGTGAGTCAGCACACCACGAACAACGAAAGAAATTAAAATTGAAAATTCATTGCAGAACACACATACACAACCACATCGCAGGTGTGCTACTGTAGGGCTGAAGTCAAAATGTTTGACTCACAATCAGCTCAACAGTAGTCGCACAAAAAATCCCAACTTGTCTCCTCTTATATCTCAAATTGGCCTCTTCGAATGAATACGTTGCAAATAATAGTAGATTTAAGCAGATGTTTATTACTAGTACACTAAAATCAAACCAGAAGGAAGTAAACCTTGCTAAAGAGATATGTAGCACACTACACAATAAACATTTAGGGTTTTAGAAATAAATACGACTATAGTACAACTTTGTGAATGGAAAATGCAACACGCTTGACGCTCAATGTTTGGAATATAAATGTTGGTTACGCTACAATTTAGTCCTCAACGCAAGTCATTATCGTCCATTCTCATCACCTTGAAGAATACAATATCTTGAGCAAAACAAGGACATCATGGAATAGTAACGCAAATGAAATA
>JAANSM010000609.1:0-25773 GCA_036850725.1 Orchesella villosa | reverse complement strand
ATTCCGTTAATTTTCTTCGCGTTGGTAATGGTTAGTCTGGCAGCGCCTCTCACAGGTAAACAGTTAACTTTTTAGATTGCACTAAAATAATGTATCACTAACAAAAATTTTGTCTAAACTGAAAATATTATTGTTTTTGAATCCAAAACAACTATACGTAGACGAAGAGGTTGACAAGCAGAACCATGCAAGAAAAATTATATACCAAGTTTTCAACGTTAATAAAACCTTTGTTCCACTAATGTATACCACCACCACCACTACGACAACCACCATCCCTACGAAAAGGCCAAAGCCACGTATTGGGAAAATAAAAAAATATCGTAGATACCCCAACGGGACTAGAATGACTCAACCAACTACTACTACTGCAACTACTCTTCCCCCCTATCCACATTCCCTTACCTACAGTAGAAAAAATTGGGAAGTGAGCAAAATGCTCGCACAAATTTACAATGTAACAGGATGTCCAGACATGGAAACATTCTACGCAACATTTAGGAAAGTTATTGGGAAGGTTGATGGCAGATGGCAGCTTGAATTACATTTAGAGGAAATCAGAGAAAAGGCAAACCAATCATCCCATCCACAAGCAAAATGTATGGCAAGATTCTTTGAAGATTTGGAGGTTGTCCTTCTGCTAATCGAAAGGAAACCCATGAAAGACCATGCTTCTGAACTCCACGACGCCACCGAATTCGAGGAGGAACCTGTAAACGCTCCTGTAATGGAAACAATTGACTACGAGAAGGTCAATAACCCTTGGATTAGAGCTACATATAAAAACCTTAACGAAAATAGGTTCACAACTTATGAACCCTACGTCCCACCAAAGGAATTGACAACGATGATGCCACATCCACACATTTCAAATTTCACATCCACTACCACCACGGAAATACCGCACAAAAGCACTGCCTGGAATACATTGACTGCAAATACATCTAACAATCGTGTCAACCCAAGTATTCCCCCTTATTTCTATCATATCCTTGACAGACGTAGCAGACAATTGTGGGATGAGAACAGGAAGCTTGCAATGGATTATAATATATCATTTTGTCCACGTATGCATAAGTTGTACCAGTTCTTTAGGGACGTTATAGGAGATGTTGATGACGCATGGGATCTTCACTCACACATTGAAGAAATCGCAGATAAAATTAAAAAAACTTCGCATCCACAAGCCAAGTGTTTGGCGAAGTACTTTGAAGATTTGGGGCATGCGCATGTTATTTTCAACAGCAAACTCCGGAAAGACGAAGCATCCAGTTTTCACGACGCCACCAAATTCCAGGAGGAAGCTGTAAATGCTCCGATACTGCATCCATTAGAGAATCGGGTGTACAACCAACCTAATTTAATTAAAAGGAAAATAATAAACTGGCAGTAAATAAACAATCTTTCATAAAATGAAGGACAAATTATTCTTATTACGTACGGGAGGGTGTTTATGCAAAAGAAATTTGAATTTGTAAATGTAAATTTCCATTTCACAAGTTTTCAGCTATAAAGTATTGTTAAACATTATGGAAAATCAAAAATAAAAGGCTTGTTATAAGAATATAATAATTATAATCAATTTATTTCGTCTTCACATTAGTGCAAATTGGTATAGTGCATCTATTTTTCATTTTGGCTTGCGAATAATTCTTTCTGCAATTATAATTATAATGCTATTGCGCGCATGGACATTACATTTATTTAATCAAAATCACACAATCATTTTGCGTGCGACTTTGGATTATTATCTACTGAAAGCTTTGAAAATGCGTACATCAGTAAATTATGAGATCAGTATCACGTCTGTCTGTAAACACGTTATCTCGGAAACTACTGGAACGATTGACTTCAAATTTGGTACATCGACAGCTTAGGTCAAAAAATAAGTTGAAAGGTATTTCAGACCTGTGGACCACTTGTGACTTCAGATGTGGGGCTCGAAAGTTCACACGCATTTTAAATGGATCGTGGAATGAACAGTGGAATGGCTTTCATGCATATTGTGACTCCCAGGCATTGGGGTGAAGGTCACATGCATTTTAAATGAGATTTGTTACCATTTTCACACAGAATCACCTACTGGTCATGGTGGAAGGGCTTTCATGCATATTGTGACCCCAGTCGTGAGGGTGAGGATGGAGTTTACACGCATTTTTAATGGCAAAAATCTTTTTCTTTGATTCTCATACAAAATCATTAGCTGATCACAGGGGAATGGCTTTCACGCTTATTGTGACCTTTTATTACGGGGAGTCATAAGTTAAAATCTACTAAATGACCAATTGTCAATCAGAAAACAATGTTTAAAATTTTAATAATCCATCAGAATACAAGCCTTTAGTATATTATTCCTAAAAGGCTTGCATTTTGTTTTCATACTTGTTTCACAACCAATATTTAACGGCATTAAAAAGTACATGCCTTTTACAACCCTACAACGATATATCACATATATTGTGTATTGTATATTGAATGTGTACGAGATATATTTTAATTCTAACACAATTTGTACTCTAACCTACTACATCCGAGAGACAAGTTGTATCATTTTGTCTAAGTTATATAACTAATTGTTATTAGAGCATACATTGCTAATTGTGACGGTGTTCCAACCACGATATATGGTAGTCTGGCACCTTTGCCCCCGACCGGAATATGAGTGCTGTCCAAAAACTGAGACAACATCGCCAGAGCCACTAAAAGGATTCATGTAATTGAAGAAGTTTCTAAAGAGCCCTCCTAATATTTCATAGTAATCCGTGGGTAGAAATATAATCACAGCCAGTACAATCAGGAGGGATGTACGTAGAAGTCGGCATCATTTTCATCAATAGGTTGACTATCTAATATGAAAATTTTGCTTCGTATTCCGGCTCAATTTACATAGTAAATACATTCGGTATGGTATTAGTATTAGTACAGGTGTACAAATAGGAAGAGGGGGGGGCGGTGTTTGGTTCGAAATGAACACCAATGCTATCATACAACTAACATACATTGAGTATGAGGATTGGTGGATAACTTGAAGAGTTTCAGCTTATAACAGAAGGTTTGGTTAGATTTGGTTAGGTTAGACATTTACATATTATAAATNTTTGGTTCGAAATGAACACCAATGCTATCATACAACTAACATACATTGAGTATGAGGATTGGTGGATAACTTGAAGAGTTTCAGCTTATAACAGAAGGTTTGGTTAGATTTGGTTAGGTTAGACATTTACATATTATAAATACAGTTTAATGACGATTAGCATGGGGATTGGTGTGCAAAAAAATGAATTAATTTTTTTAAATCGGAAGACCTCTTTGGTATTTTCGTACACCCGTCATAATATCTTACCAATACATTCGATCCAGATTCAGTATCCAGTCTGTAAACTTCGCTTAGGTTAGTTCGATATAAGTTTGACTAATGTGGGGTAATAAGGTTCCTGCCACTGTCTTTCCACGTGCATTTAATGGCATTTATACATATTATAGAAATATAATGTTCACCTCTAAATATAAATATCAAGGCAAATCTCAAACTTTAAATTGAATGAGCCCAATCTTGACCAATTGGTCATGCAGTCGTGGACTCCGTAGACACTTTTATTGCAGCGGATGTTGGATTTTTGTAACTTATTTAGCATTATTCTTTTTTAGTTTTTAGCTTCTGGGCGTCACACGTGCTACGTTTCATATTTAGGTTTCAAATTTGTATTCCTATCCACGTCCATTCGATTTTAAATTATATCATATAAATAAAGTTTTCCCATTCAAAATTAAAATATATGCATTTATTCAATCAATTTGAAACTCTGGAATATATTTGATTCTATGTTCACAATGCCCCTCAGATTGAAACTTAAGCTGAGACTACCATTGCATTTCATTAAAATTGCAAATCAATCTTTAGAATGCAGGAGAAACTTGTCACTACAGTTTTGTTCATATCGCTTGTAAGAAAATGTTTCCCACTCAATAATTAAAACCTTTATTTTATTTTAAAACTTGTTTCATAACCAATATTTAACGTTATTTAAAAAATATATACGCCTTTTACAACCCTACAACAAGAAATATCCATATTGTAACTCTAACACAGTATGTACTCTAACATTACATCCGAGAAACAAGCTGTATTATTTTGACTAGATTATAACTAATAGCATTGTGTGTAAGTGGTGACCGTGTTCCCAACACGTTGTGTGATTGTCCGGCACCTTTTTTCCCGACCGGAATGTGAACGTTGATGTTGATGTTCTGCGTGGCGATATCGACTTGGCCGTCCTTCATTGGTATCGTAACGCTGTTCAAAAACTGAGTGACCACCGTCAGAGCCACTAAAAGGATTCATGTCATTGAAGAAGTTAAAGAATCCTCCTCCTTGATGAGCCTGTTGTTGGTATTGTCGGTGAGCTTGAGCATGTGAATTATGATGCCGCTGACGATGATGATGACCATTATTCCTTTCAAAAGAGAACTGGAAGGTGTCTCCATCAAAATCATCACTAAAGCCGAAGTTGCGAAAAATGTCATCAAATGTGAATTCATGACGATGTCCTCCTGTTCCACCGCTTTGCTAGGAAAAGGCTGCATGTTCAAACTGGTCATACTTTTTCCTTTTGTCTGCATCCGAAAGTACTTCGTATGCTTCGGACATCTCTTTAAACTTTTCTTCTGCTCCAGGATTCTTATTCTTATCGGGATGATACTTTAAAGCAAGTTGTCTGAATTTCTTCTTAATCTCTCTATCAGTTGCGGTCTTCTTTAATCCTAATATTTCGTAGTAATCCTTCGTTTTACCCCTACCACATACCGTATCTGTGGTTAGAAATATAAACACAGCCAGTACAATCGGAAAGGATAGAGAAGTCGGCTTCATTTTCATCAATAAGCTGACTATCTAATGTGAAACTTTTGCTTCGTATTCCGGCTCATTTACATAGTAAATGCATTAGATCTAGATGCAGTATCCAGCCTGAAAACTTCGTTTCATTTAGTTGGATGTAAGTACGACTAATGTGAGGTAATAACAATAAGGTTCTTTCCACTGTCTTTCCACGCGCATTTATGCAGTAGAGAGACAAACTCAAAATCTATTATTTAAACATACACATATATGAACCTATAAATAATGCCAACTGCAGTTTGTACATATATCCATATCAACACCGCCAATTTTGGCCATGCAGTCGTGGACTCTGTAGAGACTTTTATTGCAGAGTATGATTAATTTTTGTCCCTTTGACCAGCAATGAAATGGTATTCTCATCCTGATAAGATCAGTGATCAGTATTATATTCTATATCGTATGATAAAAACTGCATCAACAAAATCTAATTATTTCATATAGTTATGCATTCGCATGTTAGGTGTTCATAAAAGATCATGAGTATCATGACACATGGAAGTATATAGTGCTCTGTGATAAATACAAGTAGTTCAAGAAACAAGTAGCAATATTTAAAGGTACATTACATGTAGAAGAGATGAAAAAGTAAGCAATTTTACTTAAAAACAATTATGTAGACATTTTTCGGCTAACGAGGTGGTAAATTGTTTATTAACTCAAGCTTTCGTTCATTCAGGCATGAACATTTTAAAAACAATTATTTTTTATGTGTATGATTGCACTGTGAGTAAATACTAAAATAATAAAACCTGCTTTTCACATGAAGTGACGCACACATGATAAATGTAAATAGTTCATGTTTCCTTATTTAAAAGCTCCCAAATATGGGGTTACATAATAAGTCTAATAGAATATTTATATGGACTTCAATAACGTATTTCAGACATCAAATGCGAAAACGTTAAATGAAATATTGGCATAACTTTACCGATTTTGTTGACGGGGTACGTATAGTTAGTATGCAAATATAGGTTAACGATCGGTTTCTTTTAAAGCTACTCATCGAACTACGTATTAGTTAACAACATACTAAACAACCTCCAATGATTCAGCATTGGACAACTTACAAAGCCAACATAAATAAAATATTGGACAGCGTAGGAATCTGGATTGCAGCAGTATTAAATATATTTCACAGGAGTATTTAGTGACGCTCAAATCTACCTAATCGTCTTAAAGAAAATTAATAATTTAAATCCGCTTATATATATTTAGACACCAATAGGAACATTCATAACAATTACACATCAATTTAAGTCTGACGGATTTCATTCGAATTATGACCATGCAAGATGATGACTCAAAAAAGCTTTTAATCGCTTGTTGCATGTTTACTTAAGAAACTTGTGACTTGAGGTTTTTGTTCGGTGCATTGCATATAGTTTGTAGTTTATTGCAAGAAAAGAACTTGGTATCTTTTGAAGGTTTTAAGGTGGCTGAACTGAACCTGAACACTGTCCGTAACTTGAAATCCTATGCCAAGCATATACTTATTATGCTGCTGTGATAGTACATTTGACTTGGATATAATTATACCCATTCATTCATTCACAGCATCATCCCATCCCATCGCAATTCTACAAAAATGTATGTCCATGCTCACAATGCAACTTTTTAAAAACTCATGTGCTTAAGGCTTACACTCATGTAGAAATGTATATGCATTCATTGTGTTTATATGTACATATTCACACGCTACATGTGACAGTATACAACATCGGACCACTTAATATTTTCTGGTAAAAGTTCATAAGCAAGTTTGAAGAGGAACAGCATATATCTTTCTGCCTGCTGTTTCTGTCAAAAAGAGCAACAAGAAAATCAATAGATTCCAGTGGATTCCATTCCACGTATATTACAATGTATTCGAGGTACTCAAAAAACAGAACGTAGAATAAAATTGAATGAAAATAAGGATTTATTTGTTCCTCAATTTTAATTCCTACATGCGTTCACTGATTACGAAAGTTTACAATGAACACGAGAACACCCACATATTTGCGTCATCGCTCCTTTGCATTTTCCTTTTGCATGGGATTGATTGACTTGATTTGATTGTTTGAACTGAAACTGAAGGCTTAGCCAAAGTCAAGAGTGGTGGAAGTGGTTAATATGGGCAACTAGTCGTTTTCCGACATTCCTTGTAAACTGACCTTAGAAAAAAGTTTACTTATCGTTAGTCCAGCCGCAATAACTACTCATCATAATATCAAGTCTTGATAAAAAGTTGGTCACTCATTCTCACTCGTTGTGCTTTGTTAGTTGTATGCGGAGTGTGTGCAAATATTCAGCAAAAATGGCCGGAAAGTCAAGTGCTGTAAATGTGAATTTGCTGGTACAACCTCCTTGTTTAAGTACCTGTAGTACTTCTAGTCATGGGCAATTTCAAAAGAGTTCAATAAATGGGTATTTAAATGGCAAAATTGAAACTAAAATGAATAGCAATCTCGAATTTGGTGACGGATCGGAAATTGTTTTAGTGCCGGAGGAAGACTTGCAACTTTTTGATCATCAGGTGTCTGGACATGGAACAGCAGAGAAAGGTATACGTTATTGCACGTTAACAAAGCTTAATATTACTTTTCAAAAGTTGCTAATTATAGCTAATTCCAAATTTTTAAAATTTAAATTCATTTTTTCAATTTTCAGGCTTGCTGAAGCACAAGTTAGGCTTCATCTTAAAACCTTTACAAAATCCCCCAATGGGAACCCGAGAAAAAAACTTTTACAAGCAGGTTTTCGAGAAAAACCCAGAAAAGCCAGAGTATTACAACATATTGGAAAAATTTCTCCCAAAATTTTATGGCGTAGCCCAAATAAAAAGTAAATCTAACAATGGAAATGGAAATGGGTCACTCGCTCCAAAGTACCTCGTCTTAGAAAATATTATACAAGGATTCACCAAGCCTTGTATCAATGATATAAAAATCGGATCCCAAACCTGGTCACCGGACGCCTCCGAAGCAAAAATCAAACAGGAAAAGAGCAAATATACAGGAACAAAATTTTCGTTAGGAATTTGTTTAACAGGAATGCAATATCTTGATGTTCAGAAGAATGAGAAATGCAAGAAATCAAAAGACTTTGGGAAATCCCTAGATTCTACCACAGTTAATGCGGCCGTGAAGGAATTCTTTAATGCAGAAAATTCTCCATTGTACCGCAATCTAGTTAAGGTGTCGTATGAAAAGTTATTAGAGATTGAGCAAGTTTTTAGCATACAAAAGGAATTCAAAATTTATGGCAGTTCGGTGCTAATAGCTTATGATGCTGAATACTTTCTTAGTCCTCCTAAGACTGAGATTAGTAGTGAAATATTATGTAACAATATCCCGTTGAGAGTGTATTTGATAGATTTTGCTCATGTTCATCCAACTGAAGATGAGCAGTTGGATGAGAATTATTTGTTTGGGTTGCGGAGCTTGATTCGAATTTTTAAAGAGATTTTAGAAGAATCATGAAATGACTCAAAGTCAACTTCATTTTAGCTGCTCGATGCTCGGAAGAAACGTTTTACATAATAACGAACTGTTAAGTAGGGCGGCTGTAACAAAATGAAGTAGAACCGTAAAGTTATGTAAAGATATGGTTGTATAATTAAGTACGTCTGGACCAAACGGTCTGGTAGACTGCTGAATACGTTAATGTGGTGCTTATAAATAAAATAATAAAAATTATGTTGAACGTGTAAACCTGTGATAGTTATAAAGCTTTATGTAACATGCTAAATTGTTAATGAACCCTTTGCTCAGGCATAAATTTAATGTATTATTACCTAACTCGAATAGGATATAAATTGCTTCAGAATCTGACTGACGAACGGAGTGATTAAAATGGCGACAATTATAACAATATGTCAGATATTATGTTTAGAAACTAAAATACAGTTCGAAACGATTTACTTATATGATACGGTATTATTTAGTTAATTTCATTCATGGAATTTATTCATCGACATATTTAAATTCTTACATGAACGATGAAATACATTTCGACAAATTTTTATAAATCCCATGGGTAAACTGGTAAATATGGTTTAAACGCTTATAAATTTTTTAAAAAGTTAGTATACTTCTTGAATAAATGCAAAACATGCTTTTGATATACTTAAATCTTATAATTGTGTACAAACTCGATACATTTAGTATACTATGCATATATGACGCATTTATATTACATGGTAATGGTTGGTTGCATTGAAAATTTTGTTTTTTCTGTATAGTTAGTCTAAATTGTCTACACCCCATAAACTGTTAGAACAGTGATACCTGCTGAAATGACAATTTTATACAAAACTCCATAATATTCAAATTGTCGTCAGAATTACAAAAGTATAATAAGTACACGTAGGTATATTCCATGCGCCTGAGCGTGAACACAATCCTGACAATCTGAAATTACGGGGCGAAGCTCTGGAACAAACCTTCAATGGGTGGAAGCAAGTTGTATACCTTCAAGGTAAGAATGAGTATCAAGCTGTACCTGTGCTGTGTACCATTGCTATGAACCATCAAGTCTAGCATTCAAAGATTGATAGCTCATGAATTCATGATACTGATGATTAGCCATATACACGCCCTTTGATAACTCATGCATGGCATAAGTACATGCGTCAAGTCAATGTGTGTGTATCAGATTCAGCAAAAACTTCAACTTTACCTGTCTAGCGAATTAATGAAAATGATGAGACAGCGTGTATGCCTACATAAACACTATACAGTAAAACAATATGCTTGTCTATATGTGCTTATAATTTCAGGTTAATCTAACACTTTTTCGTGCGAATTGTGATATTGTATTCCCATATATACTATAACTATACTATTCCATTGCCAGTTTTGCCTTTCAAGTTTGGAGGTACAGATTTTTATTTCACAGTTCATGCTAATATGATTCTTTCTAGCTTCTCTATTATCTGGACAACTATAATATTTTCCATTATTGCCTTTCCATTATCCAGGATTACGAAAGGGTTCCACAATCCAAATAAAATAAAAATGCTCACGCAAAGATACTTTACTTTTTTTTAGAAGATGTTCATTCATGCTATACATGCACATAGGTATATTATATGTATGCGATATGCAACTTTTGGGTTTTCATTTTTTGCTCAAGGTTAGATAGTTTCAAGCTTTTATATATATATATATATATATATATAATCAATCTTAACAGACAGTCGGTTGTGTTGAATAAAATAAGCTATATATAACATTAGTTCCCAAACGGGTCTTCAATAACAATAGGCATTTTAAGTAGCCCGTGTGAGTAATTAACTTCTAGATAAATCCTAACAAATCTTGTTGACGTTGATCAAATGACGTTGAGCTGTCTTTGTATATGACGATGAGCCATAATATCAAAATGGTTTTAGTACATTACTCTAGTTTTACGACAACTCGTCATCATAAATAAGTTATAAAGATAAGTTAGGTAGTAGCTATTATATAATAGCAATTATTTTGTTATATCATGAAAAATTGAGCAATTAAATAACTTGCAAACTTCCTCGGAGATCGGAGAACTCGTACAAGCTTCGTAACATTTGTCTAGGCTTTGTCTAGCATTTATTGCTGTTCTGCTCTTTCAGCCGAAAAGAAACTTTTAAAATGGGGGATCATAATAAAAACGATCTGAAGTTTTACCCAAAGATTATAAATATTGTAAGAATGAAACATTTTTTAAATCTTAAATGTTTTTGTACGTATTAACGTGTTAATTACCGAGTTTTTCTTTTTGATTCTGTGAAGGAACTGGGAATTATTAACACCGGATTTACTGAGGAGCCAAATGACTCAACCCTGCCTTCCTACATTGGAGCTGATAGTGACTATGAGGTAATGTTCATAGTTCATATTAATATATTAATGTGTATATTGTGCCAATGCACCAGACCAGAGACCCATAGTATATAGTTGATAGTACACCGTTATTATCTTGTCATTGTCGGTTCATTAATGTATTTCTGTATTTTTCCCAATTTAGAAAAATGCAAATGACAAATCTAAGAAAGCTCTTCAAGAGTCTTCTTCTCCTGATCAAAATGGAATCTCGAATCCGGATGATGAGAATGAGAGTAACGCTAAAGAGACTTGGGGTAGACCAATACAATTTTTATTAAGTTGTATATCCATGTCTGTTGGATTAGGAAACATTTGGCGGTTTCCGTTCACAGGTTATAGAGCTATTACACAATAATTGTGAATTATTCTCATAAAATATTATTGTATATGCATTATATATTATATCAATTACTTTATAAATGTTTCCATTTTCTCCGAACTTTCCGATACACAGCGTATCAAAATGGAGGTGGTGCTTTTCTTCTGCCATACTTTGTTTCTCTCTTGTTGGTTGGTAGACCAATGTATTATTTGGAGATGTGCATTGGACAGTTTGCAAGCAGTGGACCTGTCAAAATTTGGGAAGTTGCACCATTTTTTAAAGGTGTGTAAACGGTCTTGAAATTTATTGTATTTATTGCAAATGGCATAAGACATTGCTTTATGATTTTATGAGGATGAGGAAATTTTTATGATTAGGTATTGGATATGCCGCGATGATGGGATCAATCAGCACTTGCTCCTTCTACTGCTCAATTATTGCTCTTGTACTCTCCTACTTAAAAGAGTCCTTCACTTTCACCTCTCCTTTACCATGGTCCGAAGATGCTTGTTATGTTGAAAACATTACGTCCTCCGCAGCTAATGTTTGCCACCTGCATGACATACAAAACTTAAGTTATTCAGAGGTTTTCTATAAGTAAGTCGAAATTTATAAGAAAAGCATAAGTAAAAAATAAATGATGCTAGCTGTTGCATGAGGTATATGAAAATGTATGAAATCATAATAGTTTTGATTGTTCTTGAACAGCAACCAGGTGTTTCCTCAGCTCGACAACATTGATCAGGGGATTGGAATGCCACACTGGCCTCTGGGAGTGGGCCTGTCGATAACGTGGGTCTGTATCTTTCTATGCCTCGCCAAAGGAATTAAAAGTCAGGGGAAAGTGGCCTACTTCACTGCAACGTTTCCATACCTGGTTCTCATCTGTTTACTGATAAGGGGAATAACACTTCCAGGCTCTTTGGACGGAATTTACTATTTTCTATATCCTCAGTGGGAAAAAATTTTGAGTCCTGATGTAATAATGGGCTTTCAGCAAATTAAAAATTTTAAGAGGAAAACTTTATCGTCCATGCATTCTACGCAGTCTCTCGTCCTCTACGAACTTTAGTAATTTTTTCTAATAAAAGCTAATCTTTTTCAGGTTTGGTTCGCTGCAGTAAGTCAAAGCTTCTTTTCCTTGACTGTTGGATTTGGTAAGTACAAACAAATTATATAACATATATATATGCATCCATTACTTCTAAGAAGGTGGCAGAATACACCAAGAAATGTTTTAAGTTTTGAACTGATCAAAGGCTGATAAGAATGTTTCGCAAATGGTTTCGTTTTTTCTGTGATTTGTATCTTGCTCGCTCGTCATATTACTGCTCGCTGATGACTATTACGGTATACTATACTTGGTGGCAAGCTTTTCTACGGAACTTCTGTGGTCAGTTTGTAATGAGGAAAAATTTCATTACTATGCAATAACTTCACTTATTTAATTAATTGCCTTGCAGGTACGATTCCTAACCTGGCTTCTCACAACAAAATTAATCATAATGTTTATCGGTATGGAAAATACAACATCCGTTTATACCGTTTTGTACGAGTTGTACAATAGAAACGAGCTAACATAATTTATTTGTCCGCTCTAAAAATAGGGATTCTATGATCGTAAGTGTTACTGACACATTCACCAGTTTGCTTGCGGGATGCTCTATCTTCTCCATCCTCGGTTATTTAGCACACAGTACCGACGTGGACATTTCTGAGGTGACAAAAGGAGGTCCTGGCTTAGCGTTTATTGCCTTTCCAGCGGCGATTGCCAAAATGACACATTTTGCTCCAGTGAGTCCATTTTATTTGGAAAACTTTAACTTAACTAAATTACTATATATGGAGTTATAATGCTCTACTTTACTGTAAACGTTTTAATCTCGTTCTGATTCAATTTCAGGCTCTTGCCGTTGCATTTTTTATTATGTTGTTTACTCTTGGCATTGGAAGTGCTGTGGCATTGACCAGTCAGGTAATCAACATAATTCATGATAATAACCCTTCCTACAAAGGGTGGGCTGTTACATTGGTCGTGTGTTTTCTCGGATTCCTTTCTGGATTGGTTTACATCACCCCAGTAAGTAATTTTTGCAAACATGATTATTACAATTTACACTTTTCTGCATTGCGTATGTAGTCATACTAATTCAACCGATTTTGATTCTGTTCTCAGGGTGGACCATTTATATTGACTTTGGTAAACTACCACGGAGCGGACTTCATCATATACACCGTTGCCTTACTGGAAATCATTGCTATTGCTTGGGTCTATGGGGTCGACAGATTTTCCAGAGATATAAAGTTTATGCTTGGACGAGAGACGGGAATTTTCTGGAAAGTTTGTTGGAAATTCATCATGCCTATATTTCTCTTTAGCCTTCTCGCCTACAATTGTATTCAATATAAATGGCTAACATATAAAGGAGTAGCGTTACCTGGATCGGCTATTGGTAGGTTGTCAAAGATTAAGATTCATGTTCCTATATCTCAGACTTGATGAAGTAAAATTACTTTTCAAATGATGAATTTAATCCAATTTGTTTAATGTAGCCAGTGGCTGGGTTCTCACTGTAATGTCCCTTAGCTTCTTGCCTTTATGTGCAATTCAAGCTGTACGAAACTCTCCAGGTGAAACTTGGTTGGAGGTATATTTTATTAAACATCAAAAATATGCAACCAGTAGTTATAAATGACTTGGTTTGACAAGTCGAATTGTATTATGCAAGTTCTAAAACAAATTTTTTCAGAGATTGAAAGCTTCCCTAAGACCGACAAGTGCATGGGGACCCAAACTACCTGCTGACCGGGCGCTGTGGCTCAAAATGAAGGCGGAAGAGGAGGAGAATGAAGTTAAAATGCAAACCGATCGGATATCCACAGCATCTACAGCGACACAGAAATCCGATGCGATTCCTTAAGAAAAGAATGCTGAAAATTTATATTGTATTTGTAGAAATTGTGTGTGCGTGGTATATATGGTATTATGTGTAAAAATAATGCATGTATTTTTATGTAATAAGAAAATGATTAGATAAAATCAAAGATTTTAAGTACAACTTAAAATCTTTGGATAAAACAAATCAAGCTACAGAAATGTTAGCTTCATATTAGTAAGAATAAACGTCGGATTAAAAATCGATTGGCCTAGTTCGGTAACCTGTTTAGTTATTTTGCAACTCGTCAACATATGTCAAAGTTCTGTATACTGAAGAAAAGAAAGTACAACAATGAAATGACACAATTTACAAAAGGCACCCCATGCAATATGTAACGTAGCGTTGTTTTAAGTTTGAGTGAGAGACTAGTGAGTATGTCCGCGTCCATTTCGTTTGGAAATGTTCAGAAGTTTAAAATTGCAGGCAATGGTTTCACATGATGAGAAAGGATGCAGTTGAATGCTATGTCGCAATGCCAAACTTTAACCCGTAATTAAGTAGTAAAGCATTCTACGTGTGAATATTTTTTAAAGCTTCTTTTAAACATGTGATATTGACCATGCATGGAGCTTACAAAAGTATTTTTGTACGTATCTGTGAACCCCTTTCATTTTGGTGTTCATAAAATTTTAACTTGTAATTTTTGTTTTGCAAACCTTTCCGAATTTTATAGGGAATAGGAACCCATTTGTCCCATTTCCAACATTAGAATTCATGTTGATGTTGATGACTGATCTAATCAGTGATATGATAGAGAATCATATCACTGGATCTATTCCTGCCAGGCATTGAATACATCATCATAGCAAAAGATTATTTAAATGTACGTATCTAGACTTTTATCTAGACATCAGGGGGGGAAGACTTTAATCGTCACTGCCATACAATTATGGTTGCCATTTGGACACAGTAATAAACAAATAATATAAAAGAAACAAGTAATAAATGGTAACTTGCATTTCTAATTCTAACACTTTTTGTAACGATGATGAATTATTAGTTAATCGGTGAGTATAGGTGGTTATGGAGGATACGACAGGATCCTTTTACAGCACTGATGGCAATATCCATCACAAATTGTTTGGGAAATTTCAATTTTTCAAAAACTTCTGAAACGTGGCTCGGAATAACTCCTCGGGCACCAATCATAAGTCCTATTACTTGCAATGAGTAATTGATGGGAAGATTATATTTTGATCTCAGATCTTCTAAACAGGGGTCGTAAATCGATTTCTTTTCCAGGTCCACTTCTGTTGGTTGTTGACAGCTCATCTCCATCCGTATTGTTGGATCCAACACAAGTGCGGTCTCAGTGTCATGATGTATGGCAATAATATCTATCCTTCGATCGAGGGTAGGAACCTCCTCATATACTTCATAGTTCATATTACGAAGCTCATCCGCCAGCATTCTTCTTATCCTATGGTGGCGTTCATTCCTCAAAAGTTCTCCGTATGGGCAGATTCCAAGAACGTGACCAAGAGTTTCAACATTCTCGTTGCATCTTCTGCAACGGACTGATCCTTGGCTTCTACCGTGAAGAACTCTTACAGGAACTGTATTAGTAACCATTTTCCAATACGACGTCCATTCAGATGATGATAGTCCATTTTTTAGGTATAAACTACGGTTTATTTTTGGGCAAGCGTCAAAAGTTTCAACTCCTTTTCCATGAAATTTTAAATCCGACCATTTTTAGTATTCCACTGATCGCAAATAATCTCGAAGATTCTTATTAATACTTGAACCGGATTTGCAGTCCTTTATAATACTATGAAATAAGTCGTAGGTTATGTTCAATTGTTCAAGGGCATTTTTTTCCATTCAGATGACGATAGTCCTATCTTTGAGTATAAACTACGGTTTATAGCTGGACAACAGTCAAAAGTTTCCACTCCTCTTCCATGAAATTTTAATTCAGACCATTTTTTAAATTCCACTGAACGCAAATAATCTCGAAGTTTCCTGTTGATACTGGTACCGGTTTTGCAGTCTTTTATAATGTTATGATATAACTCGTAGGTTATGTTTAATTTCTCAAGCGCAATTTTCATCTCCTCATCTAGGTCTCGCAACACTTTGACGTAATCATTACCAGTATGACGTAAGCGATTACATATACTGTAGTTTTGAAGGTTTGCTTCCCATGCTGCAGAAAAGAGATGAAGTCCTTTGTTACTACAACTTGTATAAAACATAGAGTTAGGTGTATCCTGTGGTAGCTGTAGAATTTCTCGAGCACAACTTCTCATCATTTTATCCACAGATTCTAGAAAGGCTTTCGGTATCTTAGAAGTTGGTGCTGATTGTAGTGGGTAAACAATTTTAGGCCATATAAATTGATTGATGATTTGAATTTTTTGATCCGGATGTAGCATAGGTGAAGTTACAAGAGTGGAAATGGATTTCTGTAAATCTGATAGAACCTTGCTTGTGTCAAGAACAATCTCATCTCTAAAATTGACTCCCAGATATTTGATCCTTTCACCTTTATCCTTTGTCTAGAGCGTTAACTACTACAGAAACTGAATGCCTAAACCGAATCCTTTCGTTTTCATGCAGCAGTTTCAACTAGTGACTAGTACTACGGGCCATGAATTGGATGAAAATCGGAAAATATTGTAGTCGTCAATGAAACAACGTTCTCTATTTAAAGATATGAAAATTCACATTTTGGATTCTACTTGGCGGATCTCTTTATATCTATGGGTTAAACTAGTTAACAAGTTTATGGATAAAACACCAGAACGTGGAAACACTAGTTAACAAGGTCAAGCAAAAATCCCTTTGGCGTGGATACACTTTAACAAGTTACAAGAGAGAAACGCAAAGTACATAAGACACAAGATAACATAGCACGCCTAAACCAAATCATCTTCACGCGCGCCTATAAAATCCTACAAAATATATTACTCAATGCCTTCAGATTTATAATATTCTCCCACCGATTGTTTTATTAGTAATTATAAGTGAATAAAATACTGCTATAGTGAAAACCAAAGATAATGTATTTGGGGGGGTTACCAAACAAACTTTTGCTCCACGCTTTTTCAATATTTTTTGAATAGGAAGAAAATTCCTTGCACCCTCTATGTACTTAAACTCTTTGGTGAAAACTATTCTACTGCTATAAGTTGTGTATGTAAGAATAGAAGAAAAGATGTTTTGTCATTTAAAATACATGAGCATTTAAAATACATGAGCATTTAAAATGCATGAGCCCTCTTCCATGCCTAGTGTGAAAACCACTCCAATGTGATAAGCTGTTGATTCTATGAAAGAATGGAATAATTTTTTTTGCCATTTAAAATGCATGTGACCTTTCGATCCACATATCTCGGGTCAGAGGGGGTCCACAGGTCTGAAATGACACAAACGTATTTTTTGTCTATCCATTTTTTAAATTTTCCAACCATCCAACACAATGCTATATAGTTTTGGCATTACCGTAGTGCTGTCTTATGGAATTCAGAACATAAGCACGCTAAGTACATAACACTTGCAACTTAATGTCTCAAGAAAGGGTTAATATAAGAAACTATTGCAAAATATATAAAGTTCTGATCCATTTAATTGAAGCAATTATTATTCCTACCATATAATCCGACCTGATGAATTTAACTGCTCACGAAATTCACATATATACTGTATTATTTCTTACTGTAAAAGGAAACACCAGTATTGCAAGAAGAAAAAGAATTTACTTATACAGCATTTTTCAGAGTGATACAATAAAGATAAGTATGTGCTGATGAAGTGAATCCAATATAACGAAAATGTACAAACTTGTTGCGGTGTCTGAAAAAAAAAGATTCTTCGGTTTTTACGATTTGATGAATGCTGAAGTCGCAATTACACACAAAATAGTCAACTAAGGGGATTTATATTTACGACAGTGCAAATACGTACAATCAATTAAATATGCGGTGCGGTCATTACTAATCATTCATGTCAATATTTGTAATTGATTAAGCTTTACTTATGCCTGCGACTTACAGAAACCAAATTCCGCGTTCAATGAATTAAATACGCGGTGCGGTCATTACTAATCATTCATGTCAATATTTGTAATTGATTAAGCTTTACTTATGCCTGCGACTTACAGAAACCAAATTCCGCGTCCTTATCCTTGTTTAGGTATAAATAAGTACAACAATGTACAACAGGTTAATGGACAAAGATTATCTAGTTTTCTATCAATCACATCATAATTATTACTGATTCTCCTCCTCCTGCAACACTAAATTGATGCATTGCACTTATTATAGCATTGGCTTATTTGGATATATTCATCAACTTAAGTCAACAGTCAGCACATGTAGGAAGTAGGCATTTAAATATCAAACATTCAATTCCGCGCTGACAATATAATGGATAACGGATTGTGATAGCAAAATTATAGCTCCACTCCCTATCATCGCTCTGTGTCAAATTTTCCTGCTAGTCTGGGCTTCGTGCTATCCTTCACTGCTTTCGTTTGGCAGTCTTGTCTTTAGCCTGTCATTGATTATAAGAGGGAATCGTGTATAACATAAAATGCGAGGATAAACTGGCACATCCAATCCTTCTGGATTGTGTAACAAAATCATACGCATCAAATCAAGGTGCTTACAAACCCATGAAAAGATTCCGTTTCTTGACGACATACAGCATAGTTTGCCTACCCAAGCCTTACAGAAAGCTATAAAAAGCCACAGTGATACGGAAGATAATTTTAGGACCGGTTGCAGTCTGTCTTTCACTGCAAACTCGCAATCTCCGTCTGCCTAATATTTTACTAGTTCATCAACCCAAAGAAGCAGTAGTGGCGAATATTCTCAATTAGCAAAAAATGCATAAAAACTTTTGCCATCTCTTATGATAAATTGTCAAATCACATTGAATCGGAGCAATATGGCTTTCACAAGCCCGAGTAGATCTTTCCTCCGTAGGTTCATAATTATGTGTGCATTGACAGTTTTCCTTGTGTTCATGTGGTACAACTCTACCAACTCTAGTCAAGACAGAAGAGAAGATGAACACCAAGAAATTGGCTGGAACATTGAGCAGTTCTCTGACCGCTTTCCGCAAGAGCTTCAAGCAGTAGCTCCTCTCTCAACCACAACGAACGACTTGCTAGGCGAGTTTTCTGCTCAAACAAAGAAAATTTTGATTTGGAACTCGTACTGGAAGTCAAAAGCTTTGTGGCACAAAATATTTGCAGAACTTGTGAACAAACAGTGTCCTCAAAATAAATGCCAACTAACTATTGACCATGCTGAGTTGAATACAAGTGATGCCGTGATATTCCATCTTGTTGACGTGTCCTCAGAGAAGTACAATTTTCCAGAGAGCCGAAATCCGAATCAAATCTGGATCGCAATGACCTACGAGCCCCCATTTATTCTCCAGTACACTGGCGTAGACTTTAAACGGTTGAACGGAGTATTCAACAGAACAATGAGCTACAGAACAGATGGGGACATTGTGGTGAGACATGGAACCTTTTCAAAAATACGCCCGAACACAATTCTTCCTTCATACACGTCCAACTGGATCAACTCCAGGGAGAGCATTTCAGAGCGGAACTATGCAACTGGTAAACGACGCCTTGTTGCTTGGTTTGCAAGTTCCCGCAACTGCAAGTCCCAAAGCCGTCGTGAGGTTTACGTGAAGGAGCTTCAAAACTATATTCAAGTGGACGTGTATGGCTCTTGCGGCCCGTACAAATGCGGGGTGCAGAAAACCATGCGAAACCCATACAAAGTGGAGGAGGACGACTGCTACATGCTTGTCAGCATCGGGTACAAGTTTCTTTTAGCGTTTGAAAACTCATTATGCGAGGACTACGTCACTGAAAAACTGTACAACCACCTCAAACTCAACGTCATTCCTGTCGTCTTTGGAGCCAGCAACTATTCCGTATTCGCCCCACCAAACTCGGTAATCGACGCCAGTCAATACAGCCCAGAAGAGTTGGCAAAGTACTTACAACTTCTGGACAAGAACGATACACTGTACAATGAATACTTTGAGTGGAAAAAGGATTACGTTGTGGAAGCACATGATGGAGTGCCCCTTGCGTGCGACCTGTGTGAACAATTACATAATCCGAATTGGCAAGTGGAAAAGAAGGTGTATGAACAATTTGACAAGTGGATAACGAGCGGATGTCGTAATGGATATGGGGAATAACTACGAAAGCAGCCTTGTATAGACATTGTTTGTAAGTGTAAATAAAGACAATTTATAAGCAATTAGCTTCTCACCTGGTTTATGCTGGAATATGAGAGAATGTAGGTCTTTGATTTTACAATTAAACGCCACTTCAAGTACTGTAGTGAACGAGGAAAAGCTAAAATAACGAACTTTCAGGGGTTCCGGATCTTTCCAGTGGAGCAGTGGCATGTAGCTTCCTTCCGAATACACCCACAACTCCCCCTTTCTCTCATTATAGCGAATGAGAAAACCCCGGTACTGGATGGATGAGAGGATTCCGGGCGTGTTGATTTTAAACATGGTGTGATCATGAAGACCTCGTCGAATCTCGGATACTTTGTTTTCATATGAGCCCATGATAATCTTTTCAAGTAAAAAATAAAGATTTTTGAGCTTTACCTATCCCTATACTGAAACTGATACTTATCCGAACTTATCCCTGTATTGTATATTTAATGTGCAATGTGCATGCTATAATAATATTACGGAGACTTATCATCAACATATTTGTAGTCTTTCAAGTCAGTTTCATTCTTACAACATATGCGGGCTCAGAGAGGTTCGCAAACTTGGTGAAAATAACGTGCCCATCTGAAGTACCCTTGAACCGCACGAGCAACTCCAAAATCCCACTTTCCCCCACAAAAGGATCGACAGAGTAAAAGTGGGTCGTTTCTGAGTAGTAGCCACTTAATGTCTCTGTTTGACATCCTGTGAAAGCGCATAATAAATACTAGCATTAAACAAACTAGGCATATTCCAACTTCAAACTTTCTCAGAACCCAAGTAATTACTAATCTTAAAAACGATTTATAATCTCGTTTCAAATCTTACTTTCATGATTAAAATCAACAGTCCTAAGTTCCTCGTCTGTATGCGATATTGTTTTATCTTCTGCAGATGACGGGAAAGGTTCGAAACTATTTGATATGTTCACATTTAACAATAAAACTATCACTGCAACTGAAATCCCCATAAAATGATGATGCCTTCTTCCTTTATCCATCTTGGCTATTTCTAATATTATCTTTCATAGACCTTCGGGGAGACAAAATTAGCTCGTTTTATTTTAATTGTATTGGATTCACTTTAATAGCTAACTTAAAATAATACTCAAATTGACGTACTTGACTTTCCATTGAGTGCAAGACAAATCAAAGGCTATTTAATAAAGATGTTTTCATGGAAAGCTATGAATGGAACTTGGACCACTTGCATGTAGACACTGCATTTGGTTGCATTGCTGACAATATAAATATAACCATTCTAAGACTCGGGACCAAACGAGCATTTCAGAGTCAAAAGTCGTTTTTGCAAATCTTATGTAAGATGAAGAAAATATGAATCAGAAAATTGTTTTTTACTTGGGTTTCCTTTTGAAATCAGCGTAGAGTATATATTATATAGGAACATGCAACTCAATGTATATATCCGCTTACTTTTACTGTATACAAGTTAGGATAGGGGTAGGATTTAATTTATATGGAGAGTTGGGGCATGCAAACACGTACATAAAAATGTAATCTTTAATACGTGATATTGGATACAGTAATGTCGAAAGTAATAATGTATTTGATGGAGAACAACGAACGAAGCAGTCTTGATTTTCTTTAAGAGTCAAGTGAACCACATTAAATTACACTTTGCAAGCTGTAAAAAGTGGCTTAATCATCATCATCATCATCCCAATCAGCAACCCCACAATAACAGCCAGCACCACCACAAAGAACGAGAGATGAGATAAAGCCTTTTGCTTCTTGTCAGACAAAATTATATAAACAACAGAAGACTAATCGCACTGGTTGCGAGAGAGAGTGAACAAGGAAAATGAAGAAGAGAAGAATATGCTTCTAATGGAAAAATTATTTGCATACGAACACCCATATTAAAACGATGCGATACAATGATACATACATGAATGATAGTTGATAGTGATTAGTGTGAATACTTTTAATAGTAGGCAGTTCGTAGTTTCGATGGATGACCAAATGACCATCATGCAATGCATCAGTCGTCAATATTAACTTTGGCATTGTTTACTCAGGACTTTATCTGTAGCGTATCATGTCTTAAAAAATCCAATCTGTCACTTCCAAACTAAGTATGAAGTAAGTACAAGTACCTTCAACCTTGCTTTGTTGTTTTTACTACTTACATACTACTACTACTACATACCTTGAAAACTTTACTATTCTATAATATAGAATAATACTGTGGTACAAACACACCCTGCTAAAATTGCTTGTTTCTTCATTCATATGTCTGAAAACCCATTGCCTTGATTGCCTTTTTTCATTTTTATAGTCTCCAGTGAGTGGTAAAGGTGATCACGCCCTGCTAAAATTGCTTGTTTCTTCATTCATATGTCTGAAAACCCATTGCCTTGATTGCCTTTTTTCATTTTTATAGTCTCCAGTGAGTGGTAAAGGTGAATGCAAATAATAATTACAAGGCAGAGCAAGCAAATAAGCGACTCAGAAAAATTCGTGGCCTGTTGTATTTCTACGTTTTCATGATGGCAAAACATTCAGAATTTGACAAATTAGTAGTTTGATGGCACATGACCAGACGTAAAGTATTTAGTCATTTAGCATCCTGACAAATTGAACAAAATTTCCATGTTTTATGAAAGTTGCGAGTATTGGACTCTTGTCCAACATTCTTGAGGAGCCTGCCTTTCCAGTGCATAGTTAAGATATTCAATGAAAAAATACACGAATAAACGCCTCTTATCAAAATGTCATTCACTGTGACCGAGTACTCTTTACTCGATCATAAATGGAAAAAAGTCAGTTTGAATTTTGTTCAAGCTATTCTCGTTTTGCTAACGTTTTTTTTACATTGCCAGAATGTGTTCTGCCACACTATTTCAAAAATCAGCCACTACAACTACAAAAGCATAGCATTCGTACGCATTTACTCTCAAGCAATTACCTTGTCGTCGTAGATCTGCAGTAGAATGGGAATCCTTCGGAACACAGTTAAAGGCGACCTGGACGATTCGGTTATGCCATGTGGCAAAACCAAAGTATCGGATTTGAAGAGGGTCATTAGTATCCTCGAAGTGGAGCAACGCCACGTCACTCCCTTCCCCGAAAACGGAGAGATGGCCTATGCGAGGGTCGTAGGTTATGAGGAAGCCTCGGAACTGAAAGTCAGACATGATGCTAGGGGTTGATACCTTCGTTTCCACTTTTACAGGTTTGATTCGTCGAATTTCGGAAAAACGGTTGTTGTAAGAACCAAGGCTTATCTAGATACATTCAAATTAAATGCATTAGCAAATAATTAAGCAAGTACATTATCTTATTTCATTTTTTCAGCTCATATATAAAAGTACTACGAAAGCTTACAGCATAACGGGGCTCATCAGAAGATGCGTTCGTTGTCAAAATAACGTGACCATCTGCAATTCCTTTGAATCGAACCAGCATTTCGAACACTCCTGCATGTCCATAAAATTCGTCTGCTTCATAGAAGGTTCTTCATTTTTTCAGCTCATATATAAAAGTACTATGAAAGCTTACAGCATAACGGGGCTCATCAGAAGATGCGTTCGTTGTCAAAATAACGTGACCATCTGCAATTCCTTTGAATCGAACCAGCATTTCGAACACTCCTTCATGTCCATAAAATTCGTCTGCTTCATAGAACGTTCTGTACTGATTCGAAGTTAGAACTTCCTTTTGACATTCTGCAAATTAGCCCCATAATCCATCCATCATATTCATGTTTCAAATATTTTTCATTTGATGCATAAGATTCTTATTCAAGTTATCATTCCCGTTTCATGTTACATAAAATGTACATGAAAGCTCTTTGTCTTCTTATGACTTACTTTCGTGAGTAAATTCTAGCCACTCCGTTTTTGCATTTGAGTCTTCTGATGACACGCTAACAACACGATACAACAATATCACTTGTAAGCTATAAGCGCTCAGGCTTGCAAGTACAATTTGATTTTTGGAGTGAAGACGCATTTTGTCTTGATACTTTATTGCTTAACACTTTAGCACGATTTTTTGCGTTTGCAGCTGCTCTATTGGTAGTCATTTAAGAAAATCAAATCGTGTCAATTGTTGCAATTAAAAGGGACTAGATATTAACAAATATTGTCATATTATCAATATCTCTGAAGCTTTTTGGTTAAGCACTATCTGTAGCCTGTGACCTGTATATTATCCAATAAATTAACTCAAAGGTTGGTTATATAATACAGAGAGCATTTCAAAGACCAAATGTGAACCTTTTCCCACTATGTTTTCAATGATTATCTTTATCCACCGGACGTAAAAGAAGAATGAAGCGTCAAGTAGGTATGTCATGCATACAATATATACTTGTGAGATTTTAGAAATTTAGCATAAACAAGACGAGGCAGGATAAAAAAGCAAAGAAATACACGAGAATAAGTAAAGTATGACATGGTCAGTAAAAAGGCAATGCTATCGTTTTGCAGTTTATACATATTCGCATTCATTCCGCCAACAATTGTGATAACGACGATGATGATCATTGTAGGCTGAACTGAACCCCTTCCATATATGATATATTGATATACTGGATCTCGCGCAGGCTGGCTGAGTCCTGAGTCAAACATCAGGAACTCTCTGATACCGCATCTACACGTATTTGCATCCAGTTTGACAGAGTATACAAGAGAAATACAATACGTGTGGGGTTCATTATCGCTATCGTGCAATTTTGAAGCAAAAGTAACAACCAGCAAACACAGCAAACATCAACATGATCAACTCGAAGCATAGCTAGCGCAATGCAACTGTGCTGTACAGCGTGAGAGGATGTGCGAAAGATGTTTCACAGTGAGAAGTAAGAAAAAGAAGGACGAGATTGACGAGAACAAAAAATGTAATCTTCATTCCACACTCAATACAATACATGATAGCAAATATTAGCATTGCTAAGAAGAATTAAACATTGACAACGGACTCAAACATTAATACTATTCAACATCTAACTTGGGCTGTGAGGCATATTTACATATTTAGAAATCATGAGATTACTTCAAGTCAAATGAAAGAAATTTGGGCTAGGAAAAAAATAACTTACGTCAGCTGGGGAAAATTTTTGGCTGAAAAGTTTGCTAATTCACAACGTAGAATATTCCTATCCTATGCTTCCCAAAGTTGGGCAAGTTTTTGTGTATATTTGTATACAGCTTTGTTAATTCTGCTGACGTATCAACATTTGCAATAGCGGCGTCGAAGTTGTCACATGTTGTATGTCACAAAAAATGTGATATTTTAGAAAAATTGGCATAAAACCTAGTTTTCACACATAGAATATACATAAAAACGATTAACTTCATCATTTAATGCATAAAAACATCAAATGCTAAGTAAAATAACGATTAAAATTACGTAGGATATACTTAGGTCAACTACCGAGCATTCCTACATTTTTGTCCTTAGTAAGATTTTAGGCGCGTGAATATTTCGTTCTGAATTAGGTATAAGGGAAAATAGGGGTGATTCACAATACGCTTCCCAAACGCAGAATAGGTTGGGAACTACCCAACCTAACTTTAGGAACGCTGATGTGAATTGA